>JANHFL010001379.1:78340-89042 GCA_032468155.1 Oxyrhabdium leporinum
TCTCTCTCTCTCTCTCTCTCTCTCTCTCTCTCTCTCTCTCTCTCTCTCTCTCTCTCTCTCTCTCTCTCTCTTTCCATTGCTTTTTATTTTTCCTCTGAACTTAAAACTGAGATAGACGTCCACCATGAACTTGTGTATCCAACATGTCATATCACATCACAAGCAAATGACAATGCTTTTGGCATTTTCCTTTAATCTATCTTGAAACTATTGACAATCAATCTTACTGGGTGCCCTCAAGTTCTAGCATTAAGGAGGAGGAAATATTGTACCCATTTTGCCTATACCATACATAACGTTAAAGAATGATTTCACAGAGATGTTGTATAAATGTAGGTTGCAGTTGCCTAGTTGGGATGTGTATGAAGTAGTAGAAAAAACGCTAAGGATTTTTTTCAGGTATTCAGTGGTGTGAGATGGGAGAACCACCTCACCAATTGGTGATTCAGCCTAAAAAGAAAACCCCAACATAAATTGAAATAGTTCAGTTACTTTTGAACTGGATCTGATCCATTTACATGTTCCCAATAAGTAGAGAAGTGTCCTAAGACATCTGTAGCTTTTGTCGGATTGTAAGCAAATTACTTCTGGTATAGATCTGAAGGTCAACACCTGTCCCACTTAGCAGCTGCACAGGTGGCAATTGGTTCATATAAACCTTGCTGAATGAATGTCACCATTTTGTTCTTGAGACAATTAGATTTCAAGAACAAGATCTGGCTCATTAACGCTGCAGGGACTTGGTGTGCAGAATGACTCCTGCTTGGTTTTAATTTAAAACATGTCAGGGAACCTGACATCATGTTACATTACAGAATCAGCAATACCGTTTACACTAAGTGGTGCTAAAAGGGTGTCTTTGGGAGGACCAACGAAGTATGATATTCAATGAGCATACATTCCCACAGCCTCCATCTCCTGTCACAATAATGCTGAATTGTATGTAGTTTACTGTATGTGGAATACGCTGTTGGATGTTGCTTCTCTATTCTGTAGATCTTCCTCTCCTCCCATCTACAGTTTAAACATTGATTATCAGCTCCATTAAAGATAGGGAAGGATGGGCGAAGAAACACATATTCTCCCTGATTCTTAATCTGTATCCCATAATTTGATAAATCATGTCCTCTTTTGTACAAAATAATAATTTTCAAATGCCTTGATAAAGAGACATGGAATCTGCCATAGACAGCAAGATTTTCATGTAGTTTGCAATGTGCATATATGTTTACTTGCAACAAAAGACCAATTTTTCTTTTTAGATAATCCTTTTCATTTTCTGTAGTCCTCCGGCTTTGGAAAATAACCTTCTAAGCCTGATTGATTGTTGTTGTCGAGGGATTGTACAAAGATCAGCAGCAGTTTTCATAGTATTTAAAAGAATTATGTCTCATACTTGTTATTTAACAGCAGTATCCTATGAAATTTCCAGATATGCTTTATTCTCCAAAGTAAATTTAGGATTTTGTCATCTGCGTTTTTTCATTAGCAAGATTCTAGGAGCTTGAGTAAGAGATTCTCACCACCTCTATCCCTGCCCTCAAAGTATGTGCAAGAAAATAAAGATAATTGAGAAAATTCAGAGCTCTCCTTGTGTCTGAAACAGTGATCCATGTTACATCTTTTTATAGTTATTGTCAGCTGCTGCTGTTTTGAATGGCAGTGAAAATACCCTCATATTTGGATTTAAGTAAACAGCCTGAAACCATTATTAGATTTTTTTTATGCAGGATCCGTTTTCTCTGTTTCAGTTACCACTTCCTACTCCCCTTTGCATCAGTACAATAAAGAACTGGAATGATTTGTTGTTTGGCTATAAATATATTTTTTTTAAAAAAAAATCAGTCTAGGCCTCAGGATCAAGTACTGGATGCTTAAATACAGAGAGGTTGAGGTAGTTCTCAATTTACAAGCATTTGTTTAAAGTTACAATGGCACTGAAAAAAGTGACGTACGACTGATCCTTGTACTTATGACGGTGGCAGCAACCCATGGTCAGGTGATCAGAATTCAGGGGCTTGCCAATCAACATGTGTTTGCAACGGTTGCAGCATCCCAGGGTCATCTGATCATTTGTAACCTTCCCAGCCAGCGTCACACAGGCAAAGTCAAGGGGGGAAGACAGATTCGCTTAGTAACCAGATGATTCACTCAACAATTGCAGTGATTGACCGATAGCAAAAAAGTTCATAAAAGTTGGGCACGACTCACTTCATGGCTGCCTTGCTTACCAACTAGGCTAGAAAAAAAATGATTCACCATAGATCAGGGGTGTCAAACTCAATGTCCACAGGCCGGATCTGGCCCGTGGGCCCGCCCTGGAAACAACAAAGGACTGGCCTGTGGTGCCTCTGCCAGTGAAAATGGAATGTGGGAGGTCCACGTGTGGCCCTCCCAGGCTCCATTTTCCCTGGCAGAGGGCTGCAGGCGGCCATTACGGCTGAAAACGGAGTCTCAATGAGTGATGTCGAGCTGGCCATGCCCACCCTAGGTCAAACACAACCCTAATGTGGCCTTCAATGAAATCGAGTTTGACATCCCTGCCATCGATTATTCTTAATTCTTGATCTGACTTGGCAAATCAAATCAGTTCAGAAATCCCATCAAAATGAATCTCTGAAGTAAAAAAAATCACACAACCTTACACAGAATAAAATTGTGGTTGATGATAATAAACAGAAGATAATCAATACACTGTTGAAAAGAATGATACTAGAGATTTAAATTAGTGAGTAGGTATTAGCTAGCGAGTTCCATGCTTGTCTGCACGTATTTGTATGCAGAGCCATGTGTTTAAATGAAAGACTTATTTGGAGGAAAACAGACGCATATTTGTATACAGAATCTATATACAACCTCCCTACTAAAATAATTTGACTCATTACCAAATAGAAACAATAATAGCAAAAATCTTCAAAGCATCCTAAACAAAAAGGCTTTGTTTCAGGATAGGTAAACTCTTTCTTACAGGATAAACAATATAAACTTCAAGAAAAATACATATTTCGTGGCCAGGTGCGATTTTGAATTTAATTACCTGGCAACGATTTGGAGTTGTTCCATTCTGCATAAATCTGAGTCTGTTAGACTGGATCGCTTTTAGATGGAAAAATAAAGAGTTTTCTTGGCTGACTGCATTTCTCCCTGGACATGGTTAGGAATGGCTAGAAATTAATGAACATAATCCTTTAACTGTGAACTTAAATTTAGTGTGCCAGGTCTGATTCTTTGCCAGGAGTTCGTTGTGACACCCTTTTCCATCCTTAAAAAAACCTTGCACATGATGACAATGATAATAATAGTTTATTTTAAAAATAGATGTATTTTAAGCAGAATTAGAATGGGAACAGATGATCTAGATTCAGTTATTGGTACTCACAGATTGTCTTCACTTTTGTCAAAAGTGGAAGTGTGTAAAGTATTGTAAACTACTGCTGGTTTGAGAACATGTGCTGCTGTCTTGGTTATTTCAAGAAGGCTGTTATAACATTGTGCAGTGGACTAATATTCTGCTTCTAAGGGGCACTTCAGAATTGGTCTTCAAGAGGAAGTGGACTCATTCAAGGAATCTAGTTTTTAGCCCAAACTGATAAGGAATAAAAAAAAGGTGCCTTGTCAATTTGTTACTGAAGTTGCCAGGACTGTTTTGCATAATATATTTGTAAAGTTCACATCACCCAGAAAAAGGTTTATCTTTACTTGTTGATAGCACAAATTGAGCTATGCCAATCTTCTCCAATTCTAACCCAAAGCCTAAATCTTGCAGCTGTCCTAACAAAGCGTATTGACTCTTATTGACCTGCAGTCCATTGGATTGAAATGGGCGGCTATAGAAATTGAATGAACAAATAAAAAATATAGTTTTCTTAAAAAATGTCAAGCGGTCAAGAAAAATGCTAGAAAATCAATAGTTTCCACACTGAATAAATTAGTCTTCCCTAGAGTGGCCGCATAGACTTTGAGTCCCAGGATTCTTAGTAATGGCATTGAGGCTGAAGAATTTGGGAAATTAAAATTTTTATCTCCAATGATACCCAGGTTAAGGAAGCTGAGCTATGAGAAGCCATTCACACAAGTCAAGTTCTCTCTGCAGATGTTAGGGACAAAGCAAACAACTCAGCAGAACCTAGTTGTTGCTAACCTACTTTCCCTCCCAAATAACTGTTATAAATTATGCTGATATCCCATTCCATCTCACTTAGAATAAGGACTGCCAGCTTGATTATGATCTCTTTCATTCCAGCAATGAAGGGTCCTCTCTTGACCCAGATAAAGAGCAAAGAATGGTTAAAGTTAGCAGTTTGCTCTGGTTTTCCCTTTCAGACTCTGTCCTTTACTCAAGGAGCTGAAGGCCTTAAAGAGGGCAAATAATTCAATGAAGTTCAAGAGAAAGACTTTCCCCACTCTTGGTGTATTAGATGGCAACAGGAGAAGAACATAAGGAAAGAAGAAGAGTCTCTTCCAAAGGCACACCTCCTCAGTCATCTTTTCTTCCCTTAGAACAAGATGGAAGAGTTCCTATTCATTGCTAAGTGCAGTAATAAAATATATTCTTTTGCTCCTTTGTCTGTACAAAGAAAAAGGCAAAAGTGGGAATTTAGACAAGATTATCCTTTAGATCCTCTAGATTACTTTACATGGGGACACATTAGGTTTAAGGACCAAAAATTTCTCCAACCATACCTCTGCCATAAATTCTAATACTCATCTCCCCTTTCCAATACTTCCCTTCAGGTGCACTTCACAAACTGTCTTGATAACCAAGGTTCCTGTTTTCTTGTAAGGAAGATTCTCTCCAGTGGATTTAGGGCTGAAATTGGTTCTTAAGATCTTAGTCTTTCATGCTGATGACTTTATGAGTCCAACTGGCTCTTCTTCATATACTGGAAACCATTAGGGAATCTTGACTTGGAATTTCCATAATTGATAGAATCCCCTAGGTTTCACCATGCCTACTGTTATCACCATTCTCAAACATGACCACTCGCATTGACCGATTTGGAAAGAGTAGAGAAGACAAGCATAACTGAGACAAATGTTTAGAGTAGTAGAGCAAATAACATTATTGATTCTCTTGAAGATAAATGGATGCCCACGTCTGCTATTGCTTTTGGTGAATCTGTAGGCTCATCTGATCCTACCGAGCACATCCTCCCTAGCAGTCTTCATTAGGAAAATGCTTTAAAATTGGCATGGGTTTCTGAATTATAACACTTATGCCCAGATGAAAAAGAAAAGGATAGAAATGTTTTCCCCCATCCTAGGAAGAGGTCAATTTCTCTCCATACATGTGCACCAAATGTATTGGCTCAGTGACCATGGCAGCATTTTAACAGCAACATTTGGAGAGCGGGTTGAACTTCCTTTGGAAGTCATCCAATAATGGGACTAAGTCATACTCTCCCCAAGGAAATTATCCTGTTGCCTGAATACATTTTTTTTAAAAATGTATCCCATCCCCTAATGCAATTGTTTCTCCCCGCCCCCCCACACTTTTAGCTTGATTTGGGTCTTGACCTCACATCTTCCTTAGTCTTTTCACAGGTTGGTCACTCTAACTGGTTTTTGTCTGGAAAGCAATTACTACATTTCTTTCTCTGTCTCTCTCCCTCTCTCCATCCTTCCCTCCCCCTGTTTTTCACACATTTTCCTTAGGTTGTGTTTGGTAGCCAATTCCCCTTGTCCACCATGAGCTCCTGACACTATTTTTTGAACCTAGTTTGGGACAATTTATGAGCATCACAGCCTGAAATGAAGGAAAGTAAAAATGGCATCGACTTTTTTTCCAGGAAGTTTAGTTCCAGGACTTTTGTATGCATAGATTTAAATAATCTAAAAAGATACTCCACACCCGAAAGTACTGTATAGTTTCTAAACAGAAGGGTAATAAGAGTTCCATTGTGCTTATTCTATTTACTCTGATTTTTCTAAAGAGGTAATTTGTAAGAGTTAAGATTATCCCAGTATAATTTATAATTTAAATGTCAGCCAAAATCTACGCTAAAATGGAGCTGATTAATGGCAGGTTTCTGATGGCAATTAATTAGTATTTCATCCCAAGGCCATACTAAGTTCCTGTGTGATAAAGAAAACTTATTCAGCAGCATTTGACTAAAGTGTTCCAACTGTGCACTTGGCTTGTGCTATTTAGGTTTGAGGCTTCTCTCCGAACACTAAGTGTTTTTTATCTCATATGTATGAAAACATGACATTCAATCAAAACAGGCATTGAACAGAAGCTCTTATATAAAGCAGTATAGAAATGAATCCTCCTCCCCTTTAGCAATAATTTGAGATAAGAAATAAGGGACAACATATCTGACTTGCAACTTGATCTTAAAAATAGTGGCTGAAAATAAGTCCTGTTGCATTTAGAAAAGTGCACCCCCAAAGAATTGCAAACTTCATAACTTTTTTTCCTTTTTGATTGCTGCATATTTTTGTCTCTATAATGCTTTTATTTTTCCTCTCTAGTCCACACTGTTACTTCTTCTTTTTTAAAAATATACTTTAAATATTTAAATAGACCTCTTTCAAATAATTGCTTGGGAATATATAATTTTGGTGACATTTAATATTTCAAGATGAAACATTTTGTAAATAATTGATCTTCCTGGCTGCTTTATGTCTTCCACATTTTGAGATTATCTTTTTGAATGGATCAGGTTCATTCTGTTGAAAGTTGTCCTTTGAAAAATCTAAACCCTGTAGAGAAAATGTTAGTCTTAGATTATGATTAATGATAGTCTGCTTGTATTTCTGTCTGGTTTAGAGGTGCACTTTATTTCCATATGTAAATAAGTAATTGAACAAATTAAATTTCTACTCATTGCTGGATTTACATCAGCGTTTCTTTTGCGCAATAACGATTCATTCCATTCATTTCTGTCATGCTTAAATATAAAATAAAGGAGAACATTCTACTCATTCAAGTTGCTTTCATTTAACTTCTGTTATCATTGAGAATTCATTTCTAATGCTAACCGAAACAACCTATTCTATAAGCTCATGAGAGACAATTCTGCCTTATATCAAAACATAAATATTTGTGTCATTCATAGAATAATGATATGGTGTATGGTATGGTATGGCATGGTACAGTTCGGTACGATATGGTATGACCTAGTGGATAATATTCCATCTCAATCTTCTCTTTTAAGTATTAAAATTATTTGGCTTCTTTTAATTTTCATGGTAGGACTTCTTTGGCCACATTTCAATGTCTATTCTTATTTTGTTCTAATTTTTGGTTCATACAGTGACTATCTCACAGTCAACCAATTAGCTTAGTGGCTATCAAAAATGTCAAGTATTATATATTGTTATGACTATGTCTCTATAATCTGTAGCTGAAACCTCATTTGCATATAAATCAACACATCTGCCTGCATTGTTGTGTTGTCTTTCTGTCTTAGGTGAGTGAGTCCAATCTGAGGCAGTCATTCTGTTGGTATGAATGGAAATATTCGATTTTCTTTAAAATCCTTAATTAAGGAAAGAAAGAGCGAGAGCGAGAGAAGGAAAGAAAGAAAGAAAGAAAGAAAGAAAGAAAGAAAGAAAGAAAGAAAAGAAAGAAAGAAAGAAAGAAAGAGAAAGGATTTTTATTCTTTTTGTAGAGCACTTCTAGGAATTGGGAGGAGATCAGGAAAAGTGTCTCAAAATTTTTCCAATAATAGAGGTTCAGTTTTTTTAAATGATATTATAAATGATTGTTGGGTAGAATTCAATTGGGTGATTTATTTGCTTGAAGTTATAGGGCTAGATATACTGTATATCGATTTTGAAGGAATCCTAAAAAAAAAAATGGTCTTGGAATCTACCCCAACCTTGTTTGGAAAGGAAATTACCTTTAAAATTTGGTAAAGGATGATTGAGATCCACTTGTCATAAAATGTGTTAGAACATAGAACAATAAGTACTTGCTTTGTTATTGAACTATCACATAGTTTCTTTAGAAACTTTCTGGCATAGTTTCAATCACTAAAGTTAGCCATACTGTTTCAAAATGTCAACAGTGCAACCACACATGCTGTGAATCAATGCCTCCTGTTCTTGTGTTTTGTCTCACTCCTTCCAGCAAAGAGAGTATCTGTGGCGTTTCAACATGTTTCTGACATGTGTCACTTTTTGACAGATAGAACATATGGGAAAATGCACTGGCAAACTCAATCTCTTTCCATAATTTGAAATCAGTTTCACCATGAATGATGTATGGAATGTCATGTTTTTTTTCAGAATTGGCGAGGGTACCCAGATTTGGAAGGCTGTTCAGGAGGTTCTCTAAAGCCATTATCCATTAGTGATAGCAGGTTCTATTTCATATGACCAATTTTTATCAAAGTGGATAATTATATTTCTACCCCTGGACAACTTAAAAACTTTCTGTTGTACCACAGCCGGATATCAACATTCCCAATGTTTGTCTAGAAGACATCCTAAATAGAGACAACTCTCAGGGTTGTCGAAGGTTCATTCATGATGAGTTAAACCCAGGCAAGACGCATGAGTAGATTCCACCCTTGAAGAGTTTTTGGTTTTTTTATTACAGATACACAGGTAAGCAGTTAAGAACTGTGGTAGTAAGATAAAGTAATAATCCTACTCTTACTTAACCTACTTTCAGAGTTTCTCATAAGCCTATTAACTTACTAATGGACTTCAATAATTTATCTTAGTTTTTTGGATTCTGTCCAGCTCTCTGCTTTTTAAATCTTCCTTTGCTCTTTCAGGAGGTAGAGGTTTTTTTCCCTCTTTCCTTCTAACCTCCTTTCACTTCCAGTATTTTTACATGGGCTTTTCTTAAAGTACTGGCTCATATTTTAGCAGATGTATTACTCTTTTTCTTGGAGATCGTAGATGGATGAATGAACTTCATCATTTATCTCAGACTATTTTTTCCTTTACTTGTATATCTCTCTCAGCTAACTCTGCTTCTTTCTGTGAGTCCCACATCAGTTAAGTTATCCTCCTGGTTGTCCCAATTTATCTCTTCCCAGGCTTCTATCTTCTTCTTAAATGATTTGATACGTTCCTGGCTCAAATATGCCAGTTCCTCTCCAGCACACTCCAAATTCCAGAGATATCTGCCAATCAGTATTCAGTAATCCAGTTAGTCTTCTTAAATCCCGCCTCCTAGCCACAGTTCTGTCTCTATTCAACTCATCAGTTAGAAATTGGCAATTGGCAAAGAACACGCCAAGATTCCTGTTTCTTCTATAACTTTTGTGAATGAGGACAATGAGGAATGAAGAAGATCATGTATCTTTCCTAAACTGGCTTCTCTTTAAAACACCCGGTGTTTCCAGGTTGCTACAGCTGTGCTTCTTTCTACCAACTACTTTCTACTCTTTTTTTTAATGTGAGCTTCCTTCCCCAAAAGTCTTCTGTTAAATTATCTTTAGCTATCTTTAGCAATTGCGATCTTGGCAATGGGTAAGCATTCTTCTGGTGGATGAGGGACATGTAATAATTTTTGCAGGAAAGTGAAAATTGGGGAGGATGTAGAGATAATATGAACTAGGCAGAATTATGAGGCACTCATAAGATGGGACAGATGTGTTATGTTTATGTTTTTAAAATCTTTTTTTTTTAATTTTAAAACAAGCAGTTTTTTTATATATTAAAGCATATAGCACCATTTTTTTTGGGAATTCAATACAGATATGACCAGTGAGAAGCATCTGGCGCTGAGCCCAAAATTATAAAGTGAACACACAGACACTAACGAATTTCTAACAGAGAAACTGAAAGACAGCTAAATTTGCTTCAATGAGACTACCACTAACAAAATCTTACACCAACATTGTACTGAAACACAATTCTAAAGAAAAGCTATCCTATCATTCCATTGATAGGATAGATGTAGTTGAGGTATTTAGATCAGATAGGATAGAGGTAGATGGTACAGTGGTTAGAATGCTGACTCTGACCACTGCAGTGGTACCAGGAGTCTTGCATCTCAGTATCTGGGTTTTCTCAAACCCAAAGCCTCAACATCATTACTTTCCAGGCAAATTCCATGACTCTAGAGATACTGAATTATGCTTGCGTGGATTTGTATCCAAACTTATCCTTTCTGAAGATTGCATCTATATTAAGAAACTATATAAAAGCTGGCAATTAAACTGTCTTATCAAATGTTTGCAGCTTATTAAGTTGTTCAGCTGCACGAGAAGGTGTCAGCTCAGCAGAATAAAGGGAACGCACTTGAAAAGGCAAACAGAAACATGCCCCCTCCCCCCCCCACATGCATGTATCAAAAGTTTTCTCCCCACCATGATCTATCTGGAAAGCCCAGATAGTTGAGCACATAGCAAGTCTTAAAGTATCACAAACTGGCTATTGTAACTCATGTATGGATTTTAGCTGAATTCATAACAGCCAAAATGTCCTGCTTCATTTCCCTACTGATGGAATCCATGACCTTGGGAAAATATAGAGGTTCTTTGTGTCTCAGGCATTCTTCCATCTTCAAGGTCATGCACTAGAAGTTTTCACTGAGCAGATTTAAAAGTTCCTTGTTGAAATTCAGAGGAAGCAGTGATGAAAAGGCAGGGAGATGCGATGGTGATGGTGGACATGAGCTTCACAGAAATATGAGTATGCAAAGAGCTAGGATTGTAATGATAGGTTATCTTCCCGGAAGAATATTTGGAGATAGATGCCATATTTTCTTCTGTTCAGAAATATTTTTTTAAAGAAT
>JANHFL010001379.1:106309-121221 GCA_032468155.1 Oxyrhabdium leporinum
GAACCGCTAGATTGAATCAGCAGAAGTGGCCTGCAGTTCAACACTCTAACCACTGCGCCACCTAGGCTCTTTTTAATGCTCTTATTGTCTTCAATATGCACAGCATTCCCTGGGTTGGGAGCTGATCAATGAAGGCCTGCAAAACAGATTATCAGTGTGTTCTTTTAGAGAGCTGTGGTGTGGTTGGGCTATCGCTGGATTTTTTTTTGGGAGGGGGGGAACATATATTGGACTTTTGGAGGAGGGAGGAATGAGGAATGATGATAGAAACCAGCAATCCACACCAAACGTTGATACTTATGAAGACAAACCATACCAAACTTTAAAATTCTTCCGATTGAGGAAAATAGATCAAACATCAATCACTTTGTAATGAATTTCAGCACCAGTAAAATGCTGGAGAGCTAAAATAAAATCCCAGATCTGTTATGTAAGAGAGGAAATATATCAACAGCTTATTAGGAAAGACTTAATCAGCTCTTGTTTCTGATTAGTTAGAATATTCATGTTTTCCTTGAAACAGCAACCACAATGATATCAACAAAACATTAGTAGGAATCACGATCTGCCTTGTAATTTCTCCAATGTTTTCTTTCTCTAAAGAGGGATCTCTCTCTCTCCCTCCGCCACCCTACAATCCTTGATTCTCAAGTTCTTGGAAATTTCTTTTGAATATTTGAGTTTACTTAACTGTTGGCATTTTCATGACATCTCTCCAGCTAAATCTACATTTCTCAGTCCAAAGGTTTGTTTCTGATTTCTTCCCTGATTTAAGGGAAATTTGGGAAACCATCTCACTATCATGAAAGGTCTAATTGATTCACTAACCACCAAACATGATGAATTTATATATGGATTTATAAAATCCATGCCATTATTACTTTTCTTAGAAATCCCAGACTTAGCCTGCAATTCAGTTAAGACTTTTAATTTAAAACACAGTTTTAAAGAATGACTAATTCAATAAAGTAGTCAAAGCTCATAACTCATTACTGCAATGATAACTAATGAATAACTCATTAATGATAATTAATGAATAACTCATTAATGCTCCGTATGTGGGCTATCTTTGAAGATGATCCAGAAAGTGTAGATAGAACAATTTACTGTATTAAGTCTACTACCTGGAACAGGGCATTTTATGCTTATTACTGCTAAGTTTTCTTTCTTCTTTTTATAACCTTAACTGGTTCCTGGAATCTTCTGGGCTAGTTCAAAAAGTTGATAATTGAAGCACCTCGTGGCTTACCGTCAAGAATGTCTGAAGCAACACGTAATCCTATATATTCCTACTTGTGATGTTAAGATAATCTTTGAAGGGCTGCTCTGAAGGTTTTTCCTTGATCAAAGGCAAGTTTCCCAGGAGGCTATTTAGTGGTAGCCCCCTTCCCCAACTATAGAAAGCCCTCCCCTCAATAAGGTATATCTGATTCCAGCTTTTGTCTTTTCATCACCAAAGATGTTATGAGTCTCTCTGGCATTGCATCTAATTAATATGCTAATTTTAAATATTTATGCTGCTTAGAAATGTTTAAACTATTCTGATTGATGCTTTTATTGTTTGGGTGCTTATATTATCATGTATTTAATTATCATGTTATTATATTTTAATTAAGTGTTTTAATTATCTTGCATCTTTAATGTATGACTTCAGTGTCTTGTAAGACATCCTTGGAAAATCCAGTTTTGAAAGGCAGCAGACTCTTTTCAAAAAGGAATGGGCAAAACTTGCAAAGCAATGCACTGAAAACCTTAAAACTCTGTGGACATAGGAGAACTCTATTTTCCAGACACAAATACGTAACACTAGCCATTACACAAAAGCATAAGTCTTAAGATATCGTAAGTTGGTGCTAGGTCTCCAACTTTCAAAATATAAGATTGCTTTCTTATCTTCTGGCCAAATATACCGGTTCCTTGATATGATACCACCCCCTTATAAGGTTCTCTTTGATCAACAATCCCAGCTGGCTTTCATCAAAGTTCACCTAGATGGCTACACACTGTGTTTAAAAGAAAGCTGTTTTAAAATGCAGAACATGAGTTCCGTGACAACAATTATTTCAGGAACAGTCACAGAAGTGGTCACTCTGATCTCTTGGGGCATGATCCAAGATACAAGTGTCATCTTTTGAGAATGGTTCATCACTCTTAGGGGAAGGAATTTGAATGCATTTCCATGGTAAACAGGGTGATTAATATTTCCTTATGTTCTCTTTGATTCATAGGCAGTGTGTGCAGACCCACTTGAGGCTTCCTTCCTGTGCTTTGACTGGAGGGCAGCCTAAAGAGATTTTCACAAATTTCTGTGCACTGAACAATGGCTGGATAGAAGGAATTTTGTCACATCATGTTGCACTACAATTGTGCCCTCCCAGGCTCCCAGATTCAATGTCAGACTGGTTCCAAGTGTTACTTGTTAATTACACTCACATCAGTAGCCCAGACAGGAAGATTTCACAGCTTGGTATTATAGAAAAAAAAGGAATTCACTTCATTCCTTTTGTATACATGCTGATTGTCGACTCTCTTGCTTTATTATTTTATATTTTTTTTGCATACTGGCTTTCTTGAGATATATTAAATGACAAAGCAACAAATTTTATTTCCAAAAGCATCTTGTCTGCGATTTAATGGAAACACACATTTTGACTTGGTGCAGGGATGAGAATCATGTATAAGCATGTTTGAAAGTATTAGCTCACCCTTTTCGTTTATTTATTTAAATGAGCAAAAAATATTTTGCCGCAATTGAAGAACTCCATTTAGGACAGGGGCTGTGGCCAGAAAGAAAGTGGTCAGTTAGGAAAGATGTACACATTTGAAGATGTAAAGGAAAGAACCACACATGAAGAGGTACCAATAGATATCTGACATCCCACTTCAGACCATAATTGTAAATAATAAAAGTAACCGTTAAAATTAAAAATGTTTCAGGAATTATGAGGTCATTAGCGTTATAGTTGTATCTGTCAGATCCAAGCCAAGAGATGAGACAGTGAAATCCAGTCAAATTTGTTCCCTTATTGATTTCAGCTAATGGACAGAATCTTGTCAGACTAAAGCTATAATATTCTAATCAGCCATATCTATTGATATAACCTGAGGGATTCTAAGGTGTGGTCACCCTGAAACTCTTTCCCTCTCCCCCATCCAGCTTGGGACTGTACAATCTCTTACTTGGGGCCTCCCTCCTCAAAAGCCACCAAAACCAAAACTCTCCCCCACTGATTGTGTATACATCCCATCAAAATATCCTGTCTTTCCATTTAGGATGGGAACTAAGATGGCTTGTATGGAGATATTTCTTCATTTTATCTTCATCATAATAAATGTGTCGGATTGACTGGACAGAGACAAAGTGACTGCTCCAAAATTATTCAGCAGGTTTTCATGGCTGAGGATATAATAACATGCCATCATTTGATCACTCAGACCCAGAAAAGGTCCTATTAAGACAATGCTGTTTAAAAACAAATTTGTTTTTTAGAGACAAGATTGTGGTATTCAAGTTTATTGCCTGAACTTGATCATCTCTTATTCTGGGATAAATGAATATGAAAAAGTTGTACTTTATATCCATAGTATATATAGTTGCAATATGTAGAAGAGAAGAGTTAAACATGTGGAATATAATACGAATATCGAGTATATCTATGGATGATGAAACAAATTCAGGGACAAAATTAAAGGTTTAAGCTTGATCTTGTTGGAGTTGCAATTGATTGATTGATTGATTGTAGTTAAGAAATAGCAATCTCCCTCAGAGAAGGACTCCGGGGGTGTACAATAAAATTACCCTCAATATTATTACAATAAAATTACAAACTATATACCTTAGTAAGCAGAAAGCTATAAATGTGTGTTCCATTAAATTAAAGAATGTGAGCAGTGATTTCTTTTCCTCTTTAAAGGATTATTTTGAAATTTGGAACATTTGTCCTATTCTGTACCAGAGTTTTAAGTTCTGTCTTGTGAAAGAAAAGGTGAAAGGGGACTTATGGTATTAAAAATAAGAATTTATCGTGAGATGAAGATGAAGATCAGAATTATGACTGAATCTCTTGCTGATTAGAAGCAAGGAGGAAAAAACAATTAAGTACCAAGTCTTTAAAAAGACTACAGTAATATGAAGAGGGAGTAGTGGGAATCAATAAATTATTACCATGTCATCATTCTGGAGACTTTCCTTCTGTGATCCTGGGAGATATGTTAATTCACAAATAGCATGGTATCTTCCTTGTCAAGGTATACTCAGCTTATACTCACAGCTCTGTATTATGTGGCTGGTTCAATCAATGTCATATATATTATAAGCAGTTAAAAAGCCATTCAGGAGTGGGTGGCATGAAAATGGAAAAGAAATACATAAAAATCTGGTAACAAGGCTCAAAAGTGTCAAAATGTTTATATCACAAAACTAATGCTGCCTCCAGTTTTCCTTTGAAAAGGAGTTTCTGTTTTTCCTTCTGTCGTTCTCTTGGGTGCTTAAAACATTCATTTGGTGCCTACCTTGAAACCTATTTTGTCATTATGAATATTGGTCTCTTGTTTTTCTGAAGTGGGAAGAGGTCACCCTTCTGTTCCTTTTGGGGTGTCTTTAGGGTGTGGTCAAAGAATTCCATATGACTGCCCAAAGTGAAATGATTGAAGCTTCAACCATTTTCCCCCCAACCATGACATAAAATCTCACACAAAGAGCAGGCAGAGCAACAGTTGCTCTGTTCCTTTTTGCTTCTCATCCCACCCTCATTTTATGGGACTAGAACGACAGTTTGTTTCTTGATCTGCTTGCTTTTACAACACGTTTGCTTGCTTCCAACTTGACGGTCACCTAGGAGAGAGGTCCATAGTCAAAGGACTACCACTGAGAAGGCAGCACACCATAAGCCAGCAACATTGATATATTGAGGCAGGGAAAGTTTCACCCTTTTCTCTTCACCTATGGATTATAGGCAAGATCAAATTGTTCAAGTCATTCATTCATTCATTCATTCATTCATTCATTCATTCATTCATTCATTCATCTGCCTGCCTGCCTGCCTGCCTGCCTGCCTGCCTGCCTGCCTGCCTGCCTGCCTGGACATAGTTGTACATATTTTAATGGAAGGACACTTTCCTAATTCACTGCCCATATGAAATACCATGTGTCTTCTGAGAAATTATTTTGAAGAATTATTTTCCTCCTCCTCACTTCCTAAGGTATAGATGTACAATGTGAAATTTCAGGAGCTCTGCATGGGTTCTTTGCATAGCCTTCAGCTCCATCTTCAAAGAGATGGAAGAACATGGTAGCGGGGGAGGAAAAAGAATCACAGATAAGTTTAAGATCTGTTTTTTTAATTCTCAGTGCGTATTTTCTGCATATTCACTGCTGAGACTTGCTCTCAATATTGTCTAGTTTCTTCCTTGACTGTTCAAAAATTTTCCTTTTGTTCCCAAATATATGGTCCTCTAATAATATTCTGTATCCATACCTTAAGGCAAACTTGACAATCTTTTTCCTGTTTAGTTATCCACATTATCTTTTTTGTTTTTTTAGTTTACGAGATCTGGCCTGCAAGCGTTAGCAAGTAATTCAAGAAGAACATTGAAACACATAGGATTTCAATAGTTACTCCTTTTTTAAAAAATGTTTTTACATTATAGGAGTTTAATAATTAAATTAAAAACCTTAGAAATCTAAACACATTTATTGTATTGCCTTGCTTCTAAAAACGTAAGTGGGAGATAATTATAATTGAGCTACAAATACTTGTGGCTATGGATTGATCACAATCATCTCCGATATGGAGAAAGATGTTATGGGCAGGATGTACTGAGTCCATGGGATCTACCTTGCACAGTGATCAAAAAACCAGCTCAGGATCTAAGGCAGCTCCTTCCCCTACTACATCTACAGATTCCTGATCTGAAATGATGTACCAGCTTTTGAAGCTTCAAGAATAGTGATGTCACCATGAAAAATGTCTTCTGTTTATGAGATTAAGAAAAGAATTTATCCACACCAGTTGAATTCAGAAACAGACCCAAAAGGCTGCTTTCTATTTAGAAAAGTACCCATTTGTCTGGTCAAGTAAACCTTTCTTGAGACAGGTTTGACTGCTGATAAATGCACACACATTTACAGAGATGCTTACTATTTTTCTTAGCAATAATATGGGAACAGTTTACCATTAATGTTGGTATTTTAGTAAAAACTATACCCAGTTTAGCCTACAGGCCTGGTGTTTCCCTAGTCTCCTATCAAAATATTGAACACAAAATATTTTGTGTAGGGGTTTTTTTTTGTTTAAGATCAACCAAGGCTGTCTAGAGGCTGCCAACTGTTTTGGCCATTTATCCATTGCTTGCAGTCTTTGATACTGCAGTGTAATGTATGGTCTCACGTTGGTGAAAAAGGCAATTTTTCTTCACTGAGTACAAAGAATAGAAAGTGCAAATGCTTGCCACGTATCCTTCAGTCTTTTCATGTTTCTGATTGGTATTGTAGCAGGCACATAAAATACCCTTTGCTGCTTGTTTGGCTCTGCAATTTTTATTTTTTTAAAAAATATCTACAGGAATCCTGAACAACTTCTGAGCCATAAAATGTAGCCTCTGTATGAGTTCCAAACTTAAGTTCCTATATTTTGTTCTTGGTGTAGACAATACGGCACTGTCCATGCACTGGAGAAAGACTATAAGATGTTTGGAAGAGACCCAGAGTTTTATAGAAATGAAATACGCAACAAGCTCAAGGAATGAAAGTGGATTGAGTCAAAATACATTTAGGGGGACAGGGCTATTAAGGATAAACAATTATAAAACTGGTACATGTAAAGGAAGGAGATGAGGTGCTTAGAAATGAGAATCTTTGGGTGGATCTTGAACAGAACAATGCCACTCTTTTAATATTTTGCTGCAAATTTGACTCACAGAATCCTCCCCCCCCACCGAATCCCAAGCTCAAATGGTCAATAAAAATCAAAACCTATGTATTTAAGCTGTCTGTCTGTATAAAGGAAGTTCCTGTTTCATTTCTCTTTAATCATCGTTCTTATTTTGTCCTGGCTAAAGAATAAAAGCCACCACAGATTTTTGATGAGGGTACATTTGTAGCATTGACTGAAATAGATCTGAATGCAACTAAAAGGAACACAGAATTCTCTGATGTTCCTCTTTCCCCATAAATTTGTATAAGAAATTGTTAATTTAAAGGAGAATATTTGTAGCTCAGGGTTGAAATGAAGGGCCCTTGGTGCTCTCTGAGCTTACCTGCTTTCTTGCAGATGGTTGTTTCCTTGCTAGATCTTTGCTAGCACTGATGATGTCACCTAGTTTGGGTAATGAAACATCTGCAAAAAACAACAACCAAGGACCACCTTCCCCCCAGCTGTTAATTTGTAAAAGGTAAAAGACTTCCCAAAGTTCATCACAAAGGAGAGCACCAATAGAATTAACGTAAAACTATTTCTCAGAAGATATATCCAAGAAATATTTAATGACTGAAATTCAGTCATTCCATAAGTTGAGGAAAGATGCCAACGAAGACTGGCATTTGGGAAATACAGACCATCCGCAAACTATGACCATAATTGAGCCCAAATTTTCCGTTGCTAAGCAAGACATTTGTTAAATGAGTTTTACACCATTTTACGACCTTTCTTGCCAGAGTTGTTAAGTGAATCACTCCAGCTGTTAAATTAGTAGCATGGTTCTTAAGTGAATCTGGCTTCCCCATTGACTTTCCATGTCAGAAAGTTGCAAAAGGGGATCACATGACCTGGACACCCTGCAAACCGTCATAAACATGAATCAATTGCAAAGGATCTGAATTTTTATCACCTGACCACAGGGATGCTGCAATGATTGTGAAAAATGGTTATAGGTCACTTTTTTTTTCAGTTCCATTGTAACTTTGAACAGTCACTAAATGAACTGTTGTAAGTTGTGGACTAAGTGTAATTCTTCAAACATTAGAAAACGGAATGCATCACAAAAGTTTCACACATTATTCTATGAAAACAGAGGAAATCAGGTCGATTTGGATCAAATCTCCACATTCCTTCTGCCAGTGTTTTCCTTTTGATCCTACAACCTCATATTCAGGTTGGGGAAAGAAAAAAGGACAAGCCAACTGGAAGGGAAGAGAAGCTGGAAAGCTGGAATAACATTCTGTTGCTGAGTATTAGGCAATTTATCTTTGAGGCAGCTGTACTTCAAGCTTCAGTGGATGTACTCAAGTTGAGTTTTTTTTCCATACATGCAAGGACATTCTTGTATTTTTTTTCTAAACAACCCAAACACATCTCAGGTTGAGCTCAACTTGATTTCAGAGAGATATCCATGTGGTTTTCATGACAGCTGCCTTCTATTCCCCCCCCCCCCAATTCTTCTTTCTTCCCCAGGGTTCCCTTGTACTTTCTCATCTAGTACAAACCAGGCCTGACTTTCCATAGGTTTGGAAGATCAATGTGATTAGTTCTGTCACCTCTTCCCATTTTTCCACCCGTTTGTTACATTTTCATACTATTTTTTGCCAGTCAAGATTTTTTTTCCTGGCAAAGACTCATCTGTTTAACTTGGATTTGTGAAGCACAGAGTTGACCCAAATCATATTATTTAGATCTGTTTGATTTTCTGAGGTGACTCTAAATGCAATTAACCCTAAAACAAAGGTGTGCATGTTAGACTGGCTTAAAGGTATTGTCAGGGTTCCAAATAATACACCCATAGCAAACAGAACTCCAAGGCACGTAGGTTCCTCAAAGAACAGGTTTATTAGATATATCATATTGGCACAGACTGGTGAAAACTGACTCTAAAGGTTCCTGTGGTTTTCACATAATTAAAAGTAAAAGTTTTTCCCCCTTCCCCAAACAATCAGTCACATTGTCCAATCAAGGTGCTGTCTGGTTGCTTGGAAACTTCACTCCTCCTCTCATCAGCCACCTGTGAGAATGTCCTTGGTTCTCAGGGGAAACTATTTTGTTTTGGCTACAAAACCCCAACTATCTCTATTCCTCCCTCCCTATCCCTCATCACCATTGTGGCAACACTGAAGCTTCCAGGATAGCCTCAGTCAGGCCAGCTTCAGAGTTGACAGGTACTTTATTTCATTTATGGAGAATCAGCTTGGTGTTGGTTAAAGCACCAAGCTAGAAACTGGGAGACTGTGGGTTCTAGTCCCACCTTACGAACAAAACCAGCCAGGTGACCCTGTGTTAGTCAACTCCACTCAACCCTAGGAATGAGACAATAGCACACTACATCTAAAATCCTGCCAGCCAAACTTCAGTGACTTGCCAGGAGTCAAAAACCGACTTAAGACTCAAATTAAAAAAGAATCCTAACTTTTATGGGGGGAAAAATAAGGTTCTATACATTTTTTCATTTTGACTTCTTGCGTTCTGCCATGTTGACTGAAAATTCTGAAGGTTTTAAAACACCTAGAAAATGCTTGGTTGGGAAAAGTGATAATCATGTTTAGGGATTCATTTACTATTGCAGGTGTACATTATATATGGTGATGAAATGTGGAGACGGTGAGGCAGGGAGAAAGGAGAGGTCTAATGCACACCATTGTCATCTTCATCATCCTCATTACTGTGATGAAACAATCCTAATTCCAAACCCCAAGAAGAAAAAAAGATGAAAAGGTTGTTATGAACTGGGTTTCTAAAATTGATTATGATGATTGTTTGGCAATTTACTTCTTTGCTTCTCCTGAGTGAAGAAGTGAAGTGAAGAAGTAAATTGCTGAACAATCAGCATCAGCAATTTTAGAAAAGAGTGGTGCTCCTTTTAAGATCCTTTTCTTTGTGTGACCTCAACTGATTGGGGAAAGCCAAGCTTTTTGTAAATTCAGCTACCTCTTTGGTAACAATGGGTCCCTTCCTGCAAACTGGCTTTTTTATGCTTGCTTTTTAGTCAGCTAAACATCAAGCTATATAAATTAAATGGCTGAAGGCTCAACCAGCCACAGATGATTGCATAACATAAGAGCAGCTCAAAAACATCGCGCATATAGATTGACCCCAGCTGACTTGGAAATGACAACCTACTAAAGCAAGCAATCTTTTAAAACACGTTCAGATACCTCCCACCCCCCTGTCTGCCTCCCATACGCATAATAGCAAGTACTGTAGAAGAAAAGCAGATGGCAAGAGAGCATATCTCCTGTGTTAATTATACCACAATCCAGAAGAGGGCAATCTATTGTTGTTTGTTTTGTCCTTTTATTACGCTCTGGAAAAAGAGGAAGGAAGAGAAAAGAGGATATGATCTTATCAGTTGATGGATTTCCTTTCTTTGATAGAGCAGAAGGCACTCTTTGGTTCTCCAAAGGATCTTCTTTTCTAAAAGAGGCAGAATTGTTGAAATGCATTTATCACTTAACCAAGTGAGGATGTTGTAGATTTCATCATGGCAAAATTGTATGTATTGATGGATTGAAGTATTTATGTAGCACTACTCATGATAAACAATAGCAAATTGTTGAGTGTGGAGCACTGAATCACTCCATAGGATGGGGTATAGTGTGAGTTATGGCTTTAAAAGCACAAATGATAGCTTTGGTGACTTGAAATGAGGAATCTAGGACTCTTAGCTATGACTGGTACATGGAATAAGTATTCTTGTTTAGAATAGATTAGAACATAAATATTGTCCATTGTGTTGCCAGAAAATTCATATAGACAATATCTGTATGTTTCATTGGGTATAAGAGACATTTTCAGATAACTCTTCAAGACAAGTCTCTTTAGCAGTAACAATAGTACCACAATTGAACTTCTCCATTAGAGGAATTGTATTCTGATGTTTTTGTTGGGATTAGAATAGAATAGAGCTGGGAAGGACCTTGGGGTTTCTAGTCCAACCCCCTACTCAAGCAGGAGACCCTATACTATTTTAGACAGGTCTCTGTCCAATCCTTCTTAAAATGCTTTCATGATGAAGCACCTACAACTTCTGAAGGCAAGATGTTCCACTGTTTAATTGTTCTCACTGCTAGGAAGCTTCTCCTTAATTCCAAGTTGCTTCTTTCTTGATTAGTTTCCACCCTTTGTTTCTTGTCCTGCCCTCTGGTGCTTTGGAAAATAAGTTGACCCCCCTCTTCTTTGTGGAAGCCCCTCAAATATTGGAATACTGCTATCATGTCACCCCTAGTTCTTCTTTTTTTCTAGACTAGCAATACACAAATCCTGCAACCATTTTTCATTTGTTTCATTCTCCATGCCTTTAATCATCTTAGTGGCTCTTCTCTGCACTTTTTCCTAAGTCTCGACATCCTTTTTGTAAAGTGGTGACCAAACCTGGATGCAGTATTCCAACTGTGGTCTTAGTATCGTTATATAAAGTGGTACTAGTATGCCACATGAAGTAGGGAAAGCCAGGGAGACTACAGACTGAAGACAGAATAATCGCCTACAGAAAAACAAGACATTCATACATGACTATCATTCTGTTTAGAACCATATCCATTGGGAGTATTTAAAGATCTGAATGGCCTATTAATTAACAGTTATTTAATTGGAATACCTGTTCAAGTTGAATCACCTAATCAAATTGCAGAAATGATCAGAATGCAATCAAATTTGGCACCTTTAGAATAATTCAACAAGTCAATGCATACTTGTATGCTGTAGGTGTGCACACAACTCTTTTCAATGGAATTGATGAGAATCCTTTATTGGAGTAATCCGAGATGCCACTAATACCTGAATTTTGATGGTTTAAGTTGTACATGTCAGTTGTGCTTTGCACCTGTGCAGTTATAGATGTTATACATATTTCAGATCACATATGCATGCAAGGTCCAGATTACATAGCTCCTGTTTAGAACAGTAACATATCCTGTTTGACATTGGAAAAAAATGTTTGTAGATTTTTGAACCTAAGTAAGTTTGCAGTTCTAAATTTGGGAGGAACAGTAAATACTTTGTTGTATTTAATTGTAATCACATCACCTAATTAGACTAATTCATTATATCCTCTGTAATGTTAACTGTCAGGTTTTCTCTCTAGCAAAATGGACTGGAAATGAATTAATTCAAATTTTCAGAGATCTGAGCAGTAATATTAGAAAGAAAGGTAAAGTTACAATGTAAAATCTCTGTGAATGTTCTATTTTCAAATGAAAGGAAAGAAGCTCCTTTCTTTTGTGAAAATGGAGCATCTTTAAATATACATGATGCATTATAGTATTCTGATTTATCTATTTATCTTCAGCAAGATATATTCTGATTGTTCCTGAAATGTATTGAAGCAGTATAATAGTCAACATATACAATGCCATGAATTGAAAGTACTCTATCATCTTTCTTTTATGATGATTTTCTATATGCAAGTGGTGTTTTGCCATTAAAAAGAGTTCCAGATTCACAGAATGATAATAGCAAGCTTCCAACCCCTTTCTCCATAAAATTCTCAATTTTTGAATGGTTTTCACCATGTGATGGAGGGTGTGTTGGCTCTAATGGTGTAGAAGCAGAAACATCAGTTTCATTGAAGTCTCATGATCCATCTATAAACCTTACCTCCTCAGCTTCATGATCCACCTATAAACCTTACCCCCTTTGCCTGACAAGTAGGGGCAAGAGGACTCTGTGCCAGTTTTTGGAACTCTTATTCTGGAAAAGAATGAGAATGCTAAGGGTAAATGTGGGAATATACTTGAGATCTTCATGCCAAGGTAGGACTTCGAGTGCTGGTTAGATTTGACCTTCTCAGCTGGAATGCTCTTCACTCATCCCTAATGGATGATATACATGGAACTGCTGGTAGCATATGGCCAACAGATAGTCTATATAATTTGGTAATTGATATTAGTCAGCTATTCAATAGGCAGATTCATTGCAATTGTGCCAGTACTGTCCATATAGGTCACCATGTAGGGCACCTAAAGATAACTGATGATCTAAAGGTGTAAATAAAGTCAAAGAGAATATGTGAAACAATGCTGAATGCTTCACCTAACGGAATGAAGAAGATGCATCTTACCAAGCCAAAAAATGGTTTCTATAGGTTTTCGTTGTCATGTGCACTCAACCATTGTAACTCTTCTTAGCATTAACATTATGTTGGAACCTAACCAGCAATGCCAATTGATTAAACTTGTACTAAAATACATATGGAACAAATTTCTCCTCCATTCCAAGCTCCTATCCATCCTTAACGATATGATCCCAAAGTGATAATTTTGGTTAAGATGACTTTTTCGGAGCACACAGTTTGGCTATAAATATATTAATCTATCTGCCTGTCTATCTATATGTTTCCACATTCATATTTTGCACTCAAACTTCCAGCTGAGAAAACACCAGTGACACACATACACACCCACGTATGTATTAGAATGAATAAAAGTGAACATAGTTTTCCATGTGAATGGAAATTTTAACTAAATAAAGATAGAGTAACTTGAATTAAAGCTGAAATGATGAGTGGATGTGATTTCAGTTATAATATGGAGATCAGGTTGTGCATGAAAACTTTTTTGATAGATTAAAATGTATATCTCTGATGATGTCGAAAGCCACCATGTCTCAGTGGACTTTTCTCTGAGCTTTCAGAACAGAGTCTATTCGGCACTTTTCATGGCCTGTCAGATACCATTAAGAAAATATTTGCTTTTCTGACTTGTACTTCATCTAGTTAATGAATAGGAATGAAATCAGTCCCATGTGAAATCTGAGAATTTTGCTGGGGTTGGGGGTTGGGAAGAAAATCACGGATCTCATAAAGCAATTCCACACATTTCAGGAACATTTCAAGTGACCACCAGAAAGCATCACATTAGCGCTTTCAGTCTTATTGGGAGTTGTCACAATCAGGTAGCCAGCTGTTATTCTATGGAGTTCAAACCTTCTGTTGGAAATTGAACTCACAGATCCTTGAACTTCATATGTCTAGATTAATTTTAGGACCTGCTGAGATCTTGGTGCATAGAAATTGCAGGAATGGATCTTAGAAGCTCTCTGAATGGTTTACAGGTGGTCCTCAGCTTATGACAGCAACCACTTGAAGTTACAAGGGACCTCCCCAAGGCTACTTAGGACCATATTTGAAGTTCTGATGGCTATGCCTTCTCCTATGGCCACATGATTGCTTTTTTAGGTGTTCAGAAAATCGGCTGCATTTACAGCCATTTATCGTATACTATGGTCCCACGAATATGATTTACTAACAGTGCCCTTTGTACCCAGAACAGAATTGTTTCTATGTATACTTAGGTGACTGAATAACATTCCATTAAAAAAAGTACAATGGTTTTACCAATCTGTTTGGGTTTGGGTCCATTAGTGTTAAAGATCTTATTGCTTCTGGCAACCATAACTAAAACTTTCTTCTATTGACATCTACTTCCAGACACAGAAAAGTGTTAAGGTATCAAATATACAATATCTGAAATCTTATCTCTTGCATATTACAAAGGTTGTGGAAAGAGGGGTGGGAGTCATTATGACACAAAACCTGACTATATAAAACTATTCCTAAATTTCTAGGTTTTTGGTTGAAGTGAAAAATGTTTTACAAAGATTGTAGACATTAAAAGTACTAGTCAACATTATCTCCTTATGCTCTTCACTCCCAAAATCAAACATTATTGCAATAAAATAAATCTAGTACTAAGCTGTTTCTGAGTGGAGAGATTTCAGGAAAAAAAAACACTTTCTTGTATAATATTTGAATTGTACCGCTACGAGGCTTGCGTGTGTTATATTTTGTGATAGGTCTCCATTTTTAATCTAGATTGGTCCCATTAATTCAGCTTCTTCAATATTGAACTTTAAATGATGACTGGATTAGATTGAAGCCAATTTATACTATTTAATGAAGGAACATAAAGTGATTATCTGAATTTCAGTTCTGTTTTCTACTTCTATGAATTGTGTGTGTGTGTGTGGTGGTTTTTTTGTTTTTTTTTA
>JANHFL010001379.1:121378-162436 GCA_032468155.1 Oxyrhabdium leporinum
GTGTGTGTGTGTGTGTGTGTGAGAGAGAGAGAGAGAGAGAGAGAGAGAGAGAGAGAGAGAGAGAGAGAGAGAGAGAAATAGATAGATAGATAAATAGATAAATAGATAGATGAAAGACACACAGACACTATATATACATATAATTTATATAGTCCCCCGTCTCACAATACAGTAGCTCTAGGCAGCAAAAAAAGGTTAAAACCAAAGGAGATAAAATATGAGGAAAAATATACACAAAGCACAATATTAATGATAACAAAACAACATGGAATATTTTTAAAGGAATGCACATTAGACTGCTTATGCTGGAGATGTACGAAATTTGAAGGCTTTTTAATTCATGCAGCCTGGTCTTGTTCCATTATAGTTTTGTTTTGGATTCAAATTACCATGTACATCACTATAACTTTGAGAGGAAATATTATATTTCCCAATTAAGGGTTGCAATGTGATGCTGATTGCTAAAATATGACATTTGCCTTCTTATGGATAGTTTTGGCTTGCTAAATTTGAGATAGAGCAATAAAGCAATAAAGGGGATAAAGCTGTGTAATGAGAAAAGAATCACTTTCCTGATTTTAAGGAATTGATCTGGGATGCACGTTTGTTACCTGTTTGTGAAAAGTCTTTGTGCTTTAACATTGGAAAAGTGGCACATTGTTTTATGATATAATGTGGATTTAATAATAAACTTAATGACTGAATTAGTGTAGGTGATGACTAGTAGGGCCTGAGGGTGAGGTCAAACACATCCCTATGTTTCCTTAAGACACCTAAGTCTAGCCCCCCTTAAAGTCCTTTGATTCTTATCTGGTGCCAATTTGCCTTGATGGTTAGTAGTTCAGATTCTTGTGTATAGATAGCATGGAATAAACTCATAGTGCTTTTGACCTCTATCCTGGCTCCTGATTTCTTGTGCCTGACAATTAGTTCCCTGTAGGTATTTATGCTTAATTAGATGTCTTTCTTTTTCTTTTTGCTATGTTTAGTTCATATAACCACTGCAGTATATTTAGTTTTTCTCCCCTTCACCATATTATCACTGTTCCGTGTGGACTTTTTTCTTTTGTATTTCACTATTTTAAAAATAAAGAATGCGAAAATGGAAATGAATAGTAGCAGAACAACAGCAATTAAATAAGCCTTATATCTTAAAGACTGTAACAATTGGAAAGAGTTGGATCAACTTAGATGAGCTGCAGTCATCCTGGCAATGATGGTAGAATTTCACGACATGAGTTCTAATCAAAGCTGCATGAGATGCAGAGAACAGCTGAAAAGGCAGATTGCTGGTCGGAGTGGAGTTTGGTACGTGCAGATTGCCAATTCTCAAATTTAACGTTGCTCTCTGCACAATTATCACACTATGATGTCAGCCATGTACATAGATCTGATGATCCACCCTGCAACTGTCAAGGGAAGAGCTTATATGGGAAACTTGGGATTATCCAGATGTTCCTGAACTATAGTTCAGAAAAGGTTCAGCTGTGTGGCAAATAGTGAGGGATGATGGAAGCTGTAGTACAGCAATATCAGGACACTCTACTTATAAAAATCTGAAATGATGGCACATGCCCACAAGCATGGAGAGCCTGTCTGCTTTTATGGGCCCACCAAGACAGAGACAACACTGTTTTATTTATTTATTTAATTGCAACCACACAAAATTCTATAAAAACGAGTTCTCCAACTATTGTGCAAATAAAGATGAAATAATATAGTACAAAACAGCTGAAAGGCAATGAAACCACCGCAAGTGGTCAAAAAATTAGAGGATTGAAATGAGCAAATATAATTTCAAGCCAACGCTATGAAGCCTGTTTGCCCAAATAAATATATAAAGAGGAACTTGTTGCCTGCCAGGACAGATGAATTAAAATCACTGATATTAAAAGGGATGATATTAACAAAGAGCAAAACACTGTAACACTAACAGCAGCAGTAAAGAGCTATGCAAGATTTAAAGGATTGGGGAGAATGGAAACAATGTGATAACAGAAAGGAAATAAAATTGTCACCCTACAAATGTTCCTGAAGGAGAATTACAGAACAAGACCTATGAACGTATTGAGCCGACATTGAGGCACAACATGCTATTTTCCATGTGTTTGTTTTAGATATATACCCATATTGTCCTTAATATCCACCCACCTCAACTTCAGATCATTAGCGGAGTTACCAATTTTGTGCAACTTGTTTGATTTTGAAAGAAAAATAAGCAAATAAATAGATCAGCTTCCTAGAATATCTGCAACAGTGCTGAACCTGAATTTATTCATGCTGTTTTGTGTTCCTGTAGGAGACAAATTCTGTTGGTAAAGTCAGTAGGCCTCCAACTAACTCAACAGACTAATTTCATTTAATGGGAAACCATTGCCAATAAATTTAGCTCTCTCTAGAAGGATCTTCTGTTGGAATCGGAATACAGCATGTTGATTTGTCATTAGTGATACTTGCCACACAATTCTATCTTTGTTTGAATAAACAAACCATTGATTGTTTCATGACTGCACTTTCGCCAGTCATTTTCTCAGGGCCTAGATTAACCTGTGTAGAATAGGCAATATGGAATTATAATACTAGATCTTAGCTTTGCTTTCATTTAAAACAGTCTAATCTCAACCCCTGTTTGAGAGAGAGAGGGGGGAGACAAAAGGGAATGTAAAAAAAAGAGGGGCAGGAAATAGTGGGTATGAAAAAGCAGATGTTTTTAGATCTACTCTAGATCTGTTCTTCACTTGGTGGAACTCTAACCAGAACAATAGAGAATTATGTCTGTGGGAATGGAGCTCTAAGAAAAAGAAAGTTTGCCCTCCCTGATTTGGAACAAAATTTGAACCTGAAAAACAGAGGTGTTTTTTTGTAAAAAAAAGAAGAAAAGCCACATATTCTTTTGACTTTTAATGTTTTGGAAGGTGAACAGGTCCATCTAAAAGTGCTCTGTTCTTACTTCTCTTGGGAACTGGAATGAGATGAACTTCAGGCTCAGTTGTAAGAAATGAAGCAAACACAAAGGAATGAGCAGGTGGTTGGATTAGAAAACCTTCAAGGTCCCTTCCAATTCTGTTATTTTGTTATTCTGTTATTTTCTGATTTATTCTGTTTGGAACTGAGCTGAAGGGACTTTGTTGTTGTAGACAGGTCATCCAGGCTGGTAGTGGTCAAACATGGCAGATGAAGGTGAAATTGAAGTCCCATCTCTTTTGTATACATCTACAAAAAGGGATGGGTTTTGAATGATCCATCATCTTGCAGACTTTGACCCCTGCACCCAAGATGTCCATCTTATAGGTGAAAATAATGGACAAAAAAAGATGAAGTAGAAAACAAGAAAGTGAAAGAAAAAACCTCAACCTGATATAGGAAAGCATGAACAGTAATAAATTTGTTCAGTGTTAAAGGGAACACAAAGCTTTTCCTCTTTTTTTGCTGCAAAAGAGCATTATGGCTATCTCTCTGGAAACATTTATAATAATATTAGCATGAATTATGAGCCAGGTAGAAGTTTGCTCTCACTGCATCAGTGCCCTCAGAGTGTTTTATTCTCCCCAACAGTGCTAATTAGCTACCATTCCTTTTTATCAAGGGCACAAGGATTTGACAGCCCTTGGACTGCATCAGACCTGCTGAGGGTATTGATGAGTGCAGTCTATAAAGGAGTGGAAGGTCTGTGTCATATTTTGAGAGGGAATTTAGGAATTACACAGAGTAAACTGGGTCCGCTTTTGCCCACTCAAATGCAAAAATGGGCTGTATGTGGCTTGAATGTTTTACAGATTCACACTGAGGATTCTGTAGGCGCTCAAGGGAGGCTGGGTAGACTTGACATGGTCTCCAGTTCATTATTTTTCCAACCCCATCTGCAAGAAAGGGG
Source organism: Oxyrhabdium leporinum (assembly GCA_032468155.1). NCBI lineage: Eukaryota > Metazoa > Chordata > Lepidosauria > Squamata > Cyclocoridae > Oxyrhabdium > Oxyrhabdium leporinum. Next base: position 125,253 of record JANHFL010001379.1, read on the forward strand.
GTGAGCAACTATGGCCCCTTTACAACCTGTGCACCAACTCCAGAATTCCTGAGTCAACCATTCTCAGAATTCAACCAGTCTCAGAATTCCTGAGCTAGCTGGTTGAGGAATTCTGGGAGTTGAACTCCACACATGGTAAAGGGGCCATAGTTGCCAATCTCTGTGCAAGCGGGTCAGCTGACTAACTTTCTGCCTCTGAGGCTCAGATCATTGAGAATTATGACATCTTCTTTTTTATGATTAAGTGCCATCACATCAGAGTCACTCTTGGTTACCGTATAAATAGATCTTCTCCAGGATGATCTGTCACCAATCCGACCCTTTAGGTCTGTCAGTGAAGCACTCATCATCATTGTAACCTTGCTGTTCATCTTCATCTTGCCATTGGCCATCCTCTTCTTCTTCTTTGTACCTTTTCTGCATTGTGGACTCCTTGAGGGTGAAAGGCCTATACATAGTGTGTCAATAATATGACAATCTGAGCCGGTCATTTGTGCCTCAAGTGAAAATGCTGGTTTGATTTGTTTTATGATTCAATTTTTGTTTCCCAGGCAATCCTTGATGTTCTCATACCATCATCTACAAAGCTCAGTTCTTGAGCCTAACCCTTGGTCATAGGAAGGAGCACTGAACAGTTTTTCTAAAACAAGATTTTTTTAAAGCAGTTCCACCCATTTAAGAGAGTTTTCTTTTGACATATTTCTTTCTGGCAAGACTAACGAGGACTGTATACTCTGATTTTGTCCCACCTTTCATTACATTCTCCCCTGAGGCATGCTTTTATGCCAAGTTAATCTTCTGTCAGATTGTAAAAACCTTTGCAATAATAGATTATGATGTATATTAAGCTGACATACATTTGACTTATTTATTTTAGATTATGTACAGTGAAATGGATTTTTTTTCATAAAGTCAGCAACCTATTACATAATTGTTTCTTTACTGCTGCTTCTGAGGGGAGTTAATGAATGAACTGCAAAGCGAGAGGCTACAGGAGCATATGGCTTGCCATTGATTATAACCTAGCAAAAATACATGTCTTCTGTTGGAGGAAACTATTAATCGGAATTGGAAAAAGCCACTTTCAATTTCTCTTAGGGTAGTATTTTCCTGACAATATGGTTCCATTTTGCATCAGCATCTAAGTGAATCCAGTCGATCTGTAGGGAGTTGCATGTGCCTCACTCTTAATACATACATATCTGAACATATTTTTCTTAGTATGCTCATTTCCTGGCACATGTAATATATGCATTTGTTTGAGCTGCAATGTTTGATTTACAAGGTTCTGCACTGTTTTCAGCATAAAACCATATTATTTTACGTTACATTTTGAAATTACAAATTAGATAAGTATTGTTGTGGCCCATCAGCTGCCAGCAGAGATAGCTGCAGAGTCAGATGAGGAGAAGGTGGAGGGAGTCTGGGCCAGCTTCAGAGCCTTTGTTAAGCCTCTGATAAGCATCAGAGACAGAGCCAGGGCCTTCAGTTCTCCCACAGATGGAGAGACAGCTGTCTTCAGGGCCTGAGCTGAGTGAAGGGGAGGAACAGATGGAGCCAAACCCCGATGCATGGATGCATAGAGAGGAGAGGAGAGCAAAGGAAAATAATGATCCGGCTCTCAGGGAAAAGCAGACATAGACTTTAGCCAAACCCTCCCGGGTTGGGAAATAAATATAAGGGTTTGAAAGTGGCTAGTCGTGGCAGACAACCATTTGTTTCTAGTATACAGCAAGCAATTTGGATTTCTTGGATAAACCAAGGTTTGTTGGGACTCATTACGTTTGATTTTTTGTTTATCCCTGTGGATAAAAGACTGTTACTGTCCTGTTATAAAAAGGGGGTTGTTTTACTCAATGTCTTATCACTATTTGCGAAGGGTGGGTCAGAACAAGTATGTACCAAAATCTGCATGAATATAATTCCTTTAGCTATTACCCTATCATACAACATAGGTTGGTTTCACAGGATCTATTTAAATGATGGTGATGATCATTGCAATCTCAACCTCCTTAGGCAAAATAGGCACATTTTTCAGTTCAGCTTCTTGGATGAGAAGTAAAATGTTTTCAAAGAAAAAAAAGAGGAAGAAAACCCAGTTGCCTTTTGGAAAGTAACCTTTCAGACAACCATGATGTGGATGATTGACAATCTCTACAGGCAACGAGTTTCTAACGTGATGTTAATCTGATTTCTGTACATGTGAACGAGGTGGCTTTGTCACACTCCTGAATCATTTCAATAAATTTAATATGGCCCAAAATTGCTACAAACATGTATTAGAATGGTACTTCAAAATAAGCCCTGGAAATGTTCATGGTTGCAGGTTTCTAGGATATTCATAAAACATCTACATATTGATGGTATTGATGAAACAGCTGTATTTGGAAAAAGTATCTTTAAGCAATCATGTTTTGCTAGGATAAATAGAGACAATATTCCATCAGTGTACGCCAAGAACAGAGAGCAAAAACACATCAAGCATCATTTGTATTATTCATACCTTCTAAATTGTCAATTAACCTTATTTTGACTACTCTTGCTTTCCCGCTGCTTGAAGACAAAAGAAATCAAAAATATTTACAGAAGACCAGAGAAATATATATAATTAAGACTAAAATTTGTGATCCAAAGATGATGGAATCTATCCCCAGGTTAGATAAAGCTCTTTTTGTGTGTGTGGAAAAGGATAGAAAAGGGCTTGTTAAGAACTGGGCAAACCATGTTATGCATATTCAACATATTTCTTCAGTCATCCGCTTTCTGGCATAGATAGGATTCCCATTTCAATGTAAGCCACACAGTGGGACCATATTACAGAATTCCATTCTTGTCCTTAAAATGATCAGACAAAGAGATAGCATATTTCAAGGACTCAAGTTATACTTCACGAATCCATAAATATTGCTTTTAGATAGTGCTCCACGCTTGAAATTCAGGGCCATATCTTGGGTTCCCAAATTCCTTGAGTGTGGACCTCAAACAAATCTCTGGTTTGGGATGTTAAATGTAACTGAAAGTAGAACTCCTGAGCTACATGAGGAATTATTACACTTTCAATGAATTAGATTTAGATTAAATCCAACCTCTGTCCTCCTTTGTCTTCATTCTGCTCATTCTTAGGATGTGGGCCAGCCACAACCTCCTTCCAAGGCCAATAGAAAAAGTTGCATGCCTCTTCTCTAGCAGCACAGCAAGAACTTTTAACCTCTGCCATCTGTCATTTCCACATGCTACAGAGCCCCTTGGATTGACTTTCTGATGCACTTCTTTTCCTAAATCTCTTTCAGCCTTTACGATTATAGCAAGAGATAGCAAAATACATAGAGAAGAGAATTACAGGAGGGAAAATATTGATGAGATTTAACAATCAGGCAGTCTCATTATGGCCTGAAGCTGGCATTCAATTTCTTCCGTAAATGGAAAATTGACATTGGAGCTAACCTTTCAAATAGCTCTGGATGGCAATCGGGATGGCAAGATAAAGCCAACAAAGTTGAAGCCAAAAGTTGAAACTGCTTGGGGAAAAAAACATTTGCAGAGGCTGATAGAAATAGAAGGGAGCAATGGGATGTTGTGTTAATTCTCTGGGAGAGGAATGAATGCATCACACAACTTGAAGATAGTTTGGTTCTTTCCCATGAGGTCAGCAGTTTCTTTAACTATTTTTTCTCTCCTCCTCTCCTGCCTTCATTTTTCCGTCTCCCATTTTAGCGTATTTTACCCAAGAGGCTGCTGTAGGGTCTAAATGTAATTCAAAGAAGATACTCTGCCTTTGTTCTAAGATCCACTTATATAGGCTGACCCTTTAGGAACAGGTCACAAGATACATACTGTCAGAAGAGACCAACTGAGTATTAATTATGAAGCAATAGTATAGCCTGTATGCGGTAGCAATTTGGACTCAATTAGATCAAACACAGCCTTAAGAACAAGGCTGATTCTTAAATAACATTTCTAAGGAAGGATGCAGGGCCTCCCACCCCCCACTATGCATATAACATCATTGAAAGAGTGAGGGTGGTGGTCGGCTGTAATTTGGACGATGCTGTGCTGAACAGGTGCCAGATCCACACCTGTAGGGTTCATACTAACTACTCTGTTGTATTCTGCCTATAATACAATAATCTTTCCAGACTGCTGGGCCTTCTCTTAGACCAAACAGATAAGGTCCCATGGAACATAAAGGGGGAGGGAGGGTAAACCTTAGATTTATTGTGGCTGCACAATGACTCAAGGCTAATTCCCCACTTGATCCTCCCCTTTGTCTGACAGTTTCCCAACAACAGGTAGCTCCCTGCGAATTATGACATTTAATTCAGAGTGAAATAAGAGTATTGAAGCTGGCAGGGAGACGTTATTCTTCTTCTTCCAACAGTCATGAAGATAGAATGAACAGCAGGTAAATGAGCATGCAGTAGATTGAAAAGAAATAAAAGTGAAGAGCCCAATTTAATTTAAGGTGTTTCAGGTATTTTCAAAGTACGAGGTGGGATTTTCATCAGACTCTGACTTCCTTAGGTAGCCACCAAGTGTGCATTTGTTTAAACTGTCCATCCTAATAACGTATAGATAGATAACCTTTTGAGGTACTGGAAGCCATACTTAATTCTTTGAAGGGAAGAAAAGACATACAGAGCTGATAGAGTGAAATCTCAAAATGGGTGGACTTGGTTGGGTATCTTGCTTTGAAGAGTTTCTGTCTGTAAGATATTTTTTTATTATAGTTTGATTAAACCTATTTTATAGCTTGTGTATAGTTAGTGTGTTTCTTTAGGAATGGCGTTTGGAACTAGAGTTTTTCAGGGATCCACCATTGATCTAGTTCAAAACTATGGGGATCAACTGAGACTCCAGATGTGATTTTTCCCTTCCTTTCAGCAATTTCTTGGGAGAGACAGACAGAGAAAGAGAAATTTATGTCATTGTCCACTTTGGGTTCTGTCTCCATCTATCCCACTCAGCCTACAACCATCAACATGACCTTTCCTGCTCTACAGGTGTATCAAGAAAAAACTTCCTTTAAATACTTACACATATTCTACACACATTTTATAGATGCCAGATAGAGTTTTAATTTCATTTGAAAAGTTAAACAATAAACCCATCTTAAAACCTTCCCCATTTAAATCATCAAGACATCACAGAACAGAGAACTATCAGATTTGCACCTAGTTGACAATTAGATAGCAGCAAAGAGAAAATTCAAAAGTTTTACTACCTGCTGGATTTTTTTTTTGGCTGCCCAGAATTCATAGTCCTATTCTCAAATCAGGTACAAATATGTTTGCTGGGACTGCAGCAAAGTTACTAAATATCAAGAAATGTCTTGGGTATGACTGATTTAAAAAGTCAATATAATTTGCTGGAACCTTACTTTTTGTAGGAAAGATAAGAACTATGCGAAGTTATTAACACTTTTACTATTTATTAGCCACTGCAAAAATAAAAATAGTTACCGGTGGCAAGGGAAAAGGGAGAGGGACATGGAATAAGAATTGATGCCTGTACATGATTGGTTCATAATAATTGCCAATATGCTGTAAATGATTAAACTGACTAGCAATCCCAAAGGTTATCCAGTGGTTAATAGGTTTTTGGAGTCAACATCATTATTCATCCTGCACTGAAATCAGAACATGGGTCAAAATATGCATCTGGAAATTTACTTTATTAATTTTACAGCTAAGCATATATAAACTTCTGTATCCTAGGGCTCAGTCCATTTTCTAAGCATTAATCTGCTGGATGGAATAGTTTGACCTATTCACAAATGGTTCCCTAATTAAGTTGGCGCTAACTATTAATAAAGCTTCCGTAGGTATGGAGCTCATTTATATGAATTCACTGAGGGAAGAAAATTATATGATCCACTGGTAGATTTAATGTGGGGATCATGGGATAGTTCTGCTCTGTATTGCACTGGCCAAACTGCACCTGGAATATTGTGTCTAATTTTGGTTGTCACAATTTAAGAAGGATGTCGAGAAACTGGAAAGAATGCAAAGAAGAGCAACACAGATACTGAGGAATTTGAAGTTACAGAACTGAGCCTGTTTAGCTAAAGCAGAGAAGGCTAAGGGGAAACAGGATAACAGATTTCAAATACTTGAAGGGCTGTTATGTGGAATATATTCTCCAGAATGCCCAAAGATACAACAAGAACCAATGGGATGGAAACTTTTCAGAGTGATCTAGACTCAAATGTCTAGATGGGTTATGGATGCTCCATTGTTGGAAGCTTTGAAACAAAGATTGGAAATCAGCAAGTGGTCCCTTGCAGTTCCACGATTGCATGATTCTGTGACTAACTAATTCTATGAATAGTTTGTCATCTGTATCTGTCTGTGCTGATCTACATATTGTGGAATTACAGCTACCTCCAGACCTAAGAAGCCTGAATAGTGATTAGAGCTGCTGGGTACCAATGTTCAGCATCTGGAGGGTTGCAGCTAGTCTACAACAGCCTATGGTCTGATCTTAAAGTCAGATTGGATGCTTCATTCTTAAATTTAGGTATCTGTAAGAATGAGTGAAGGAAAGAGTGAAGGGTATTGTCCCAAAGATGGGGAGTTTTTCCCCCCCAAAAGTCAACTGAACTTTCTTGGGTTTTTTTTTCCTTCCTTTCTTTGAAGACATTTCTCTTCTCATCCAAAGCTTTTCTAGAGCTGAAGAAGCTTCTCGGATGAGAAGTGAAATGTTTTCAAAGGAAAAAAGAAATAAAACTATGAAAGTCCAGTTTCCAACCTTTGGGGCAACCATGACCTGGATGATTGAGAATCTCTATAGACCTTTGTCCAGGTATTGCCAAACTGCAGCTCTTGGCCATGCTTGAAGTTAAAGCTCAGCACCATTTGGAGAGTCACAAGTTGTTTATTCTTGGAGTAGAATATTAATTTTGCAACCTGAAGCCTTGCAAATCTATGGCAGCAAACATTTTCATAAATAAATAAAGTACAAACAGTAATCTCGGTGTACAGGAATGCTTCAGAAAGAAAACATAAAAAGAAGCGTCAGACTTACAGGGTTTTTTCCCCCCCTCATGTAAACATAATGTCTACTAAAGTTTAAAATGGGCATATAGAAATGTTATGACATTACAGCATCCTACAACCTTGTATCGCCAAGGAGTATTCAACAGTAATTCCTCAGGTTCCCAGACTTCAGGTCAAAATTTGGAAAAGGCTGGCTGTCGAAAAGGACGGAATTTGTTGAAAACGGTGCCAAAATCTATTTTCTTGGATTTTTAAAGCAGATGACTAAGGCAGCTCTTGCAGAATTTAGAAAGAAAGGTGTTCTACAACAGACTATGAAAAACTCAAATATTATACAGTACCTTCTGCATGCTGAATATGAAGCAATACACTAAGCGATACATTAATGTGTGCGAGTGGGCATTCAGATTTATGTTGAGGAGACACAAACAAGTCCATTCTTTACTCTGACATTCAGCCTCTTTATAAATAAGAGCTGGGCTGAAGATACTAACATTTTTCAGCTAGTCCTTGACTTACAACAGTTCATTTAGTAGCTGTTCAAAGTTACAATGGCACTGTAAAAAGTGATTTATGACCATTTTTTTTCACACTTATGACCATCGCAGCACCCTTAGGGTAATGTGATCAAAATTCAGATGCTTGGCAACTGACTCATATTTAGGATGGTTGCAATGTCCCTTTTGCAATCCTCTGACAAGCAAAGTCAAAGGGGAATCCAGAGCCTGTGTTACTAACTTAACAACTGCAGTGATTCACTTAACAACTGTGGCAAGAAAGGTCGTAAAATGTAGCAAAATTAGCTTAACAGATGTCTCACTTAGCAACAGAAGATTTTGGCTCAACTGTGGTTGTAAGTTGAGGACTACCTGTACATAGATTGGCCAACTTGAACTCAAAACAGTCCCACTTAGTCTTAGCTCGGCAAAAGTTGAATATTTAGAATTTAATCGTCTTTTTCTTGGATTTGACATATCATTTCAACCCTTACTGATTCTTAAGCATGTTGGTTAAGGAACATCGGACTAAGATCCAAGAGTTAACCAGGCACTCCCAAAGGATCCCTGCAAGAGCACTGATTTATTATGGACAAGTTCAGAAAAGAAGGGACTAGATAGTGAAGTCCGGAGGGAGTTATGTAAAACATCTCTTTGCTTGCAATCTGCAAAATGCATTGGCTTCTTTCTCTCAAAGGAGAAGCTGTCCATGAACACTGTTTTCATTATGAGCCAGATAAAATGGTTCAGTTAGGTTAGAGATTGTCCCAGTTTAAATCATGTCATCAGGTTTTTTTTTCCTATTGTGTGCTTGATTTGAGCTACACTTAATGAAATGTTTCTTGGTGATGAGAACATTTCTTTATTGCCGCGATGCTTCCTCAATGATTATATAATAGAGCTGCAATATTCATAAAGAGCTTATTAAAGTCAGGATCTTCGAGTAAATAAATATTTGAGCATTCAATATTATGCACACATAATGATGCTCTATATTTTGGCACTGAAAGAGAGTTAAAGTGCTGTCAGAATGTCAAGGAAAATAGAATACATTTTCATAAGGAAAATGTAACATCATATCCAGCAAAATCTGCTCCTTTAGCCAATGGGCAAAAATTGCTTATTATTATTTTTTTTCAAAGGTAGTAGCCTTTGAACTGATTGGAAGACATTCCCAGGTATTTGATTCTCAGTATACAGGTGAGACACTTCAATTCTTATCCATTATTAACACTTGTTCCTTTAAATGATTAGGAATGGACCATGCGAATCATCTGCTTTCTATTAAAATCATTTCAAGGGTTTTGAATAATGCAGATTCTGTTGTTTCGTTTTAACAGGTCCCCAACCCAAACTTGTTAGTGAAACTGGCCTTTTCTGTGAATTTTTCTCCATTCCAGGTCATCTTCCTAAGCTGAATTTCTGAGTTGTGAGGGGTGTAATCCCCAGGTGGGCCTATTCCAAGTTCAAGGAGACCTCCAGTTTTCTGAGTGTGGCATAGTTATAGCTAGGATCCAAATCCTGACAGGTTAGAGCAACTCCAAATGATTGTTCAGGGTGCAAAAGATAATAGGCTCAGATGAAAAACAGGTCCAGCATGAACAGCCACCCCCCTACTGTGGATCTTAGGCTGCTGATGTTTCCCACAATATCTTCTTTGATCTCTTGCTTTAAAATATAGAATTGGGGACAGTATGCTCTGTTGGATTTGTCTATTATGGATTCATCAGCTTCTTTTAAAATACACACTTTTTTTGTTTTGGTCCCTGCCAAGTGGCTTCAATTTCTAACTTTTCAGAATATTCTCTTATGAATACATTTTTACAAGGTTATAAAGTATTATAAAATACAAAAGCAAATAAGAGGACAGGGAAAGGGAAGGGGAAGGGACAAAGAAAAGTGAGGAAGGGTAGGGAAAGAAAAAGAAACGTTGACTTCCGATTCTATTTGTTACAGTAGAAAAGGACATTAACAACAAATCGCAACTTTTTATTTTACCATATTAGTATGAACCAGTCATTTCTACAAAACTCTATCAGTCTGATCTGTAAAACCCAGAATCAAAGTTTCATTCTTTTCCACATCAAGCATGAAGTTCAGAAGCGGTTTCCATGTGGAAACCAAAGTACTTCTTTTCTTTGAGCAGAGTAGTCAATTTTGCCATTTCTGCCAATTTCAGAATATTCTCCAGGGTGATTCAGTCTGGTATATCATTAATGCTCAGCGCAGGTCTCAGGTCATGAATAGATCTTTTCAGGGCTGAGAGGAGGTTTGATGGTTCTCCACAATCCTCATGTACTGCTGCTGGACCTAGCCCGAAGCTTTCATATTTTTCCAGCACAACTCTTTCCATGAAGGAAAGTAACAATTTATTTCTCTCTCCCTGCATCGTTTATTGGAACACAACACTGAGTTCATTCCTAATCTTCTACTTGTGACAGAAGGGAAAAGAAGAAAAGATGGAAGCCTGGGGCATCGAGTCAGACTGGGGCTTAGTATCAACTTAGCTTTATTTGACAACAGGTCAACATTCTTCAAAAAGACACAGACAAACAGCAATAATCTGAAACAGAAATATAAATCTGGTGTTAAAACAGAATTAAATAAAGCCCTAACATATAAAGCCCTAGAAACAGCAGAACAGTAAGCTTTCAAAACCTGCCTGAAAAAGACACCATTGCTATAATAATAAGGATGGTATTTAAAATCCACCAAAAGTGGAATAGGGGAAGAATTTGTTCAGTTTGGTATTTCTTCTGTCCACATCTAAACCATCCTATGCTTTTATCCTAGATGGGTCTCGTTCCTTATAAAGTGAAAGCGGTATAGAAAGGGTTATTTTCATGGGTGCATCTCCCTCGTTATGGAATTCCTGCTCATTGAAATATGGGTCTGTCCATCCAGAAAAGGGCTGAATAATAAGAAAGGTGGAAGGAATCAAATCAAATCTTGATTATGGTCCTAGTCCAGCATAAAGGTGGAAGGGAAGAGAAGAGGATGACCAGCAACAAGGTGGATGGACTCAGTTACAGTGGCAATGAGTACACTGTTGGGAGACTGGAAAGAACAAGTGAGGGTTCTATCTAGTTATGACACTTATGAGTCAATATCAACTTGATGGCACACAATGAATCAATCAATCTGCTTGCTGTTCGTAAGGCTAGGAAAACGACACTTTTCTGATGAGCTTTCAGATGTGGGACTTAGACTGCCTTTTTAATCTGATCATATCTTTTTCTTGCAGGATATAGGGGTTTTTTTTGTTTGTTTACTCTTGGTTTCTTTCTCAGTTGCCCTAAGTCTTTCAAGTAGGGTATATACAAATATTTTCGTAAATAGCTGAATCAATGCATTTTAGAACAAGTAATGCAAAAAGTTATGTATATTTTCATCTCCCTCCCTCCCTCATGTTATGTTAATAAACATTTCCTTTCAGCATAGCATATATCAGACAGATTTATGTAAGATGCGGGTGTATTAGAAGAAACAGAGATAATCATATTTTTGTGAATATTTTTTTTAAAAAAAACCTTCTCAACACAACGTGGAAACATAATGGCCCAAATGTTCATTCAAAGATTAACCCCATCACTTTCAAGAAGAGCTACTCTCAGATAAGCAAATGTAGGACTACAAGCTGGAATCCTCTAGAGTCTAGCCTATTATGTAGAAGTAAATCTGAGAGAGTTGTTGGATAAGTTAAGCCTGCAATTCATTGTATGAATGTAATCAAAGCTCAGGTTTCTACTTTGTAAATAATGGAATGGTAGGAACAGCAGCTCAACCTTTCTTTGACTAAAAATATAAAACCAAGGATTTTCTGCTGAAAATATCAATTTTGCTATAACAATTGCTGCACTGTAAGGCCTTTGTATAGGTTAAAAACAGTCCACCCCAGCTGACTAAATTGAATTGTGATCTTTTATACAATTTTCAAACAATTATTCACTTTGAGTTGTGCCTTCTTTTTTTTTAAAGTTGCTGCAGAATTATCCTCCTTGCTATCATTTAAAACTGATCTATGGAGCTATTCACTTGTTATTTTCAGCCTGCTGTTTAGAACTGAGGAGATCTTTCCTCATTGTTATAAACGGTGTACGTAAGGTGATGTTTTATCTGACAATGGTCAGATAAAAGAAATTTGAGTCTGAAGCAGGAATATAACCTGAGGAAACATTTCAGACTTGATCTTCCCAAATTCTCTTGTAGATGAAGGTAGAACCACATTGAGGTTTGCAACATTCTGTTAACTCTACAATCAAAGCACTATTAGCATTCATAACTTTGGTTTCTTAGTTTGATCTACTTTGAAGGGCTGATATTGTGTGATCGAAACTCTATCCATTTTTTGTGTGTCTTGTGCATGCAACATAGATAAGTGATGAGACTTTATGCAGCGGTGTCTACCTTCTTGGTGGTACTGACTCACCCTGCAGATGTCTGTTGTTTGTTGCTTCTTTTAGATGGCACATAAATCATGAGATTGCCCTTCTATTTTCACAATCTCTTAATGATATTGCTCTTCCAGTGAAATTGCTTCTTGTCTGCGCAACACCTAAACACACAGAGAGAAATGTAGTAGAAGCAATGTATTAAATAGCATCAAATCACATGAGAGGCACTTTATCAGCAATCTCTCTGTCAGCAATGGTCTATAAACTTGCTTATCAATGGAGTAATTTGTGTACTTTCCCCCAGTATCTGTTTAGGAGTTTAAGTTTACAACTGGGTCTGTTTCCTCCAGAGAAATTATAACCAGGCAAGAGGCTGTCAAAAAGAACATAGTTCAAAGGAAATCTGACCTAATGTAGTCAGCAGGCCCTCAAGAGGCTTTCAAGAGAAATTTTGTAGAGCCACAGATAGCTTTGAGAAGTAAAAATGCAATGGATGAGCCGAGGTGAATAGAAACTGCTTAGGGAAGACAGGACAGAGGAGCACAATAAGACTTAAAATTAGTGCAAAGCAATATCTGAGGCCCACATTCATCATTATTTCCTGCACAGCATAACTTGTTCTTTATTCAAGTCACCACAAATAGTGAACATTGCAGAATATGGTCTCATCTTGTAGTTTGGTTTCTGACCCTCCTCTGCCATTTTATGGAAAAGCTTTCATTTTAAAAATATTTTAAGGAAAATAAATGATGCGGTCTTGTAGCAAAGAAGATATCCATCATCCTAAGGACTCATGGTAGCACAGTGGCTAGAATGCAGCATTGCAGGTTAACTCTGCCTACTGCCAGGAGTTCGATCCTGACCGGCTCAAGGTTGAATCAGGCTTCCAACATTTTGAGGTTGGTAAAATGAGGATCCAGATTGTTGGGGTCAATATGCTGACTCCGTAAACTGCCTTGAGAGTGCTATAAAGCACTATGAAGTAGTATATAAATTTAAGTGCTATTTCTATTGGCATCCTCATTATCTGTCAAGTTGTCTATGGGATCCACATTGTAAGGCAAGCATGATTGAAGGGCCTAACTCAGTGTTTCTTTTGGAGCTGAGTATTTGGTGGGTGGAGGAAAAAGGGAATGATGGGGCATTGTGTCAAAAAGTTAACTTCTGGACAGTGTTTGCTCATGTCAACTGTGGCAGCCATTTTGTGAATACTGTAGTCTTGGCAGCCATTTTGTAAGGTTCTTTTGTAAAGGACCTGCTTTTGAAATAAATTCATGATAGGGGAAAACAAATCAAGGCACCATGCTAAGAAGTCTTATAGGATATATTATTTATTATTACCAAGTGGATCAAAATACTTAGGAGATATTTTTAATTGGAACACAACCTGTCTAGACATCTGGAATGACTGAGTGGAATATTGTTGTTGATATTTAAAGAAAGGAGGACTGAAGCAAATAAACAGTTGTCTTTAATGAAATAATGGACCTAAAGGATGAGAATTAAATGAAAATTTTGATAACATGAGAACTACGGGAGAAACCTTGTTCTGGACAATGATATTCTCCTGGTGGGAATGTTGATTAAACCCATTATATCACAAAGTAAATAATGATCTGGAATGACAGTCATTCATTGATAACAGAGCAGAGGTCTAATACATTACCAAACAAAAATGGTATTTTCCCAACAGAGCAAAATTAACTGTTTTAAATAAACATTGCAGTGCAAACACTTTATAAAAAGCCATTGTAAGCTTCAGAGTAGAAAACATGATTTTCAGTACAAAACTGGACATTATGAAAGAATATATGTATGCAATGAGGAAAAAAAGAAAGTAAAAATTAATCTACACAGAGGCAGCCAATATTTCTAGGTAATAAAACCATTTATATTGAAGACCAACATAGAACATGGATTTGATGTAGGCATCTTCCCAACTCATGACAATTCGGCTTTGTAAAATTTGCTATCTTCTTCCTAGGATTGGTTGTCCTGCTGATTATTATAATTAACTTTCTCTGAAATGTCACTCTGAGCTGAGATGAGTGAAGGCTTTCATCTTAAGCATCGTTCATATCCAGATAAAGAATGCAAAACTGAAACCACATTTTAAAAATAACAAATGTATAGTTTATGAATGTGAAAGTGGTGCAAGTATTGTTATGCAATTCTCCTCCAGCACCTCCCTATTTTTAATCCAAAGTGGTAGATACTAGCTGTCAGGTAACTTTTTTGGCACATAGCATAGCTCTACATTATCATCACCCTGGGAAACTTATGGTTTCTTGGCAATTTTATAATATTAAAAACTTTTGAGTTAGTATAAAGTGTTTGTAAAAAAAAGGAAAAGTCAGTGCAATTGAAAATTCCATCAATAGAATTAGAATAATAATAATAATCCCCTTTTAAGTAGAATGTTTGAATGTCAAATTTAACACACAAGCAGAAGTGGTGAACCATCCCTTTCTCAAGTCCTGTACGTGACATCACTGCTGGTAAAGTCAGGCCATATGTACAATATTATGTTCTGCAGCACTTTTACATGAGCTGCAAACCTAATAAATCAGGATTCTTCCAGGTAATGCACAAGATATAGCAGCAGAGAAGGCAGTTCTGGGGGGTGATTTGGGTGTGTGTGATGTTAAACATGTTATCAGCTTAGAGTTGTTGTGTTTCTTCAAGTGCTCCAAGTCCAATCCCTCTTGAATTCCACTGATCCTTACCTGGTGCCAATTTAGTGTTGGATTTTAGTTGACCAGATTCTTACGTTTGGGTTTGAATAAATCTTCTATGGTGCATCCTAACTGATGGTCCTGACTCTTTGTGCCTGATACAAGGTTTGAATATGTACAGAGGGTTCCACCTGCAGAAAATTATGCTGTATCCATAGAGCAAGGGTGTCAAACTCAGGGCCCGCGGGCCGGATGCATCATGTGCTGGACCCTCCCACGCCTGGTTTAGTGAAGGGGAAAAAAGTCCTGATATGTCACATGATGCCGACGTGATGATGTGAGTTTGACACCCCTGCCATAGAGGATTGGTTGCTTGCTGAGGTCATCACAACTTTAGAAGGAGGACGAGGAGGAGGAATTAAAGACTGTCACCTATTGAATTCTTGGAATGAATGTAGTCTAGTCTAATTTAGATAGCTCTGATCGTGACTGTATATTATAAGTAAGCGGATTCTGGTAGAATCTTAAGAAAAACTTCCTGATGGGAAGAGTTGTTGGCAAAAAAAAATCAATCAGTTAAGGGGTAAACTGGGTTTCTTTTTGTGTGTGTATGCAAAAGCAGGTGAGATAGATATTGTTGGGACTAATTTAATTTAAATTCCTGTGTTCATGGAACAATCACATAGCAGACCAGTCTCTAAAGACTGGATTGCTTTAAAATCATAGAATTATAGCTTTTCCTTTTCCCTCAGGCATTAGGATGCTTGACAAAGTGAGTTAAGAATGAATTATTTTTTTCCAAGAGCTATTAAAACCTGTTTGTGAAAAAAATGAAAGGTTCTAGTGCCACTTTTTTCCTGCATTAGAACTCTCTAAACTGCTGTTAAAAGAAACTAGATTTTACTGTCATTGTAGTTAAAAAGGATTCTTTAGCCAGCAAGAGAATAAGGCTTAATGTTTTTTATTTGAATACAAGCTTAATAAGAAAAATAATATTCAGGTTTTTTTTGTTGTAAAAATACATAAATGCCTAATAGAAAAACAATGTTTGGAAAGGCATATATTATAAGAAAAATGTCTGGAAATGAATTTTTATGTGCATGATCTTTTTTTTAAAAAAAATCTTGATGGACATTTGATGAACTGAATTGAATAATTGGAAAATGAAAAACTAAGCAAAACCAAAAATGTCAGATTTGTCCTTTTCCTCTTAGCAAGTTTCGATTTTAACCTTTTTTTCTTCTTCAAAAAATTACAAGCTTGAATAGGGAAAAATGAAAGAATAACATTTGACATTTTTTTTCCAATTGAAGTAGTCCAATGGAAGAAGTTAGTACTGTTCCTTAAGATAAATACATGTAATGTATTTGAAAGACAAACAGTATTGTTTGAAATAAACATTAAAGCTTTGTTATTTTGTCAAGTGTCAAAAGAAAATAGAAGAGTTTGTCTCCTGTTTACATTTTTAAAATAGATCCGTGGTCCTTTCTTGTTAAAATGAGCATTTAGATTTTTATAATGTCTTTTTGAAATGCAGAAGGTAAGAGATTATATGCTTGTTCTAGAAAAGAAACAGGAAGTATATTAATTTGAACTCCAGCAACATAGTGATTCTATTGGGGTATGGTTACTCTTATTTTTAATGGTTAAGCATTTGCCTACCCACATTGGATGATCCCATAGTTAATGGCTGCAGACTAGTTGACCAATAAATTGTGGATACTGGACCCACAGAAACCAGGAATTTGTGTAAATTGGTAGACCTTCACTTGGTAGCTAATTGATGTGCTCTACATTATGTCTATAGAAATATGGTTGAAAGCATATGTGCATTTATGACTTGGTTTTGGAGATGTAATTTTTTTTAATTGGTAATTTTTAAGTGGTCAGAAAGAAACAAGAAAAAGTGCAGCACATCTGAAAGTCTGGAAAAAAAAGATCCCAATCATCCTAATATCCCAATCTCCATTAAGAATAATAAAATTGATGATTCAGTTTCTGATATGCAAATTCTATAAAATAAGGGACAGTCCAATGTATGCACCTTTATGGTTTAACTTGTCAATTTATCTTTCGGGTCATTATTTCAGGCAAGGATACTTTCCAAGTACTCCTTATCCCTTTCTGCCATAAACATTCGAGGTAGTGCAGCTAGAGACTTTAATCTTCAGACAACCTGGTTAGTTGTGGGGAAGTAAGAGGAGAAAGGTGTGTTGGATACGTTCACCACCTTGAGTTATTTGTAAAAATAATAAAGGCAGGATACAAACAAACAAATAACAAATTGAACTCAAAGTTCAATTCATCAACCCCAGCAGCCAATGTTTTACCCAGTAAAGAAAGTAAGAAGAAAAATGGTTCAAAGACAATGAATATTGTTTTGCAATTGCAGTAATGAAGGGAATGGTTAGGATTATTTAACCAGCTACATAAGTTTCATAAATGTCTATAAACTCTATATTCAGTTTAGTATATTTTTATACTAACTATTGTATATTTAGTTTTAATTCATGTTAAAACACCAATTGGGTAGTAAATCAAACAAGGATTCACAAAATTATGCTGAGAAGAAATGAGTTCTGAATAGATTTATGAACCAGATGATAATCTCTCTGCATTTTGAAAGAATAACCGTACTTTATTGTGGATTGAAAGAATCTGCTAAATTCACCGACATGCTTAATTTGATTACTGTTCTAACTCTTTTTCTGGGCTCCCACGATGGACTGAATGATAAAATAGTGAAAGTCTTCCCCCAATACGGTAATGGCACGCATGCAGACTTTAAAACCATCCAATCTTAGCAGGTTGTGTGAATAAAACTGCTCGGTCTTTCGCAACCTCTTGAGGGGTGCCATGGGAACACTGTCACTCTGAAGAGAATACCCCGACTCCTTTTATACACATGATTTCATGATTCCTTTTGATCTTTTTATAATAACCTATTATATTAACAGCCTCTCATGAGTAATGAAACAAGACAATTGAATACATGGAATGAATGAATAGTTCCCCTCCACAGACCTTCATAGCTTGATTAGATTAATATTGCACTAAGGCCAGAGATGAGCAATGGGGCCTTTATTATTATCATTGTCAAAATGTTGGATGTTTTTAGTAGAGAAACGTATAAAACTAAAACATAAGTCCTAAATTAAGCCTAACATAATTTCGAAGCAAAACAAAACATTTCCATAAGCCTTATTTCCCCAAAGTCCAGGGGATTAAAAAAAAGCCAGAACTTGTTTGAATTCTATTGAACTATACTTATTTGGTGGATCATGTTATAAGGATCAAACTCTTTGTGGTTTAATCCACAATTAAGCAAACATTGGCTTATTCAATATTGGAACCAAGTCTCTTTTCATTTTCTCATTAGTCCATGCGAAAAGACAAAATCCACTTCCCAAAAGGCATGCAGGTGAAGTAAGTTCTTTATTTCTAGTTTTCATTTCTCTTTCCATGTTATTCCAGCCAGTTTCAAGTGCTTTACAGCCCTCTCTAAGCGGTTTATAGAGTCAGCATACTGCCCCCAACAATCTGGTTCCTCAATAGCATTAATGATGAGAAAGGCAAAGGGTAGTTGTGATTGTCATGTCTTTCATTGTACAGTCATCCCACTTATGGTCTGCAGCTTCCTATTCTCCCATTAAGACCCAAAGAAAGATAGAAAGAGGGAACTCCTCCCACTGGGCTTGTTTGAGTAATAATGTTATTGTTACTGCTTGAGGGGAGTCCTCTTCTCTTGGGAAAAAAAAAAAAACATTGGAGAAATTTAACATTCAGCTTCTTTGTCTGCAAATTGTGGCCAGGGACTTCAAAAGCCTATTTGTAGCCAGCTATAAGTGAATTGGAAGTGCACCTGGTCCATTGCCCTGGATTTTTTTTTTCCTACTCTGCCTGTCTTGTTTTGCAATTTCTTACATCTTCTTTTGGGGAAATGAATATCAGTTTGCTTTGTTTCAAAAACAAGGGCTCCTGTTCATCAATAGCCATTGGGGTATCACAAGAGTGCCAAAAAATGCAATGTAATGTCACAATACAAAAACAAAAGGGGTGGGGAATCAGAATGGGCATCAAGAGGCCATTGGATCTCTTGCTCCCTCTCTGTTCTCCCAACTGTCCCCTGATTCTCAAAACGTCAAAGCTGAATATAACATTTCTTCTTGTCATTTTATACAACCATAGTTTCTTCCTGAAAGCCATATTTACTTCTTACAAAGCAAGTTTAATACAGGTTGTAATCTTGTACTTAAATAATTTGTCTTGACTGGAAAAATCAACTAATACTTTAATCACTATAATTATCACAATTTTGAACATTACTGTATACAGTTGCCAATTAAAAAGCCAACATTCAAGCAGCAGCTCCTCTAGAGTGGTAGCGGATTTATACACCTATTTCCAGCTGTGTTTTATGGTAAATTGATGTGCAGCCTTCAATATTTTTACATTGAAAGACGCTCCAAAACAACCTTCATGCAAGGTATCACGTAAAACATTAGTCCATCCAGGTAGGTGGGCTAGTAGATGTTTGATTTGTTATGTGGTGGTGGTAGGAACAGAACTGGTTAAGGTTTGTTCTGTTAGCAAATTCTATAGCAGCTATCCATTCTATAGCTATTCCCCTATCCATTTTAGCAAGCAATCCTATCAACTCTTGCCATTAGTAAATTAATTTAAAGGTCAGAAAAAGCAATGGTGTTTGGCCACGAGGGGGGATAAAGATCACAGTTTTATGGTGCCAGCTGAAAGTTTACCAAAAATAGTATGCAAGGTTTTATATCTCCTCTTTTGCCCATAAATTGGATTGGGGAGAAGAAGGGGACGGAAAAAATATGGTGTTTAAACTCTGTCTATATCAGGTTACAGTCTTAAAAGAAGCTTAATAGACATAAAAGTAGTGTTAGATTTCCTAGTTCTTACTGGGAAGAAAATACAAGCATATAATTGTTTGTTCTCTGTTTTTCAGAACGTAAAATCCATCAGATAAATTTAAAACTGCTTCCATCTCTTTCTTCTTGGAAATTTAGCCAGTGCATATCCTGGGTAATCTCTTTTTTTCCCGTCCCTCTCTTTTATCTTAAACTCTCTCTCAGTAACTGAATAACTTAGCGCAAATATGGCAAGGAACGTGGAATCCAGAGTCCCTGCTGCTTATCAGAATTCAGGATTGCATTGATAATAATTATTGTGGGAATGTTATGGCATGACTTATCAATAGTTTGTTATCTTGCACTTCCATCTGTGAGGCCATAAAGCTCTTCCTTGCAAGACAACTGTTGTTTATTCCCATAATTACACACTGCTATTTCTCTTCTTCCTTTCTATATTAAATGACACTTATGCTCGAAATCTCAAGCCAAAGGCTAGGGAGAAAGCAATAAGTTCCAGAAAATTGGATGGCCACCATTATTATTTTTTTGCTACTGAAAATGAAATCAGTTCTCAGTTTGCTACAAACTCAGCTTCAGAACTTCAAAACTTCAGAAATAAATATAACCAATGATTATCGTGGTGGTATGGGACTGATGCTATGTTGTACCTGTTTGCAGTTGCATCAAGTTTCTCCTTTACAAAGGTTGTTTATTTTGAGCAACTTTTACTCTCTATATCATCTTAGGGATCTTTTTTTTTTTTGATAGGCAGAACATGTCCCACCAACTTTTCAAAATATATCCAATATGTTGATTGTTCCAGAGACTAGCCAAGCACAATCCAGACATAGTTCAGGGGAATTGGTAGTTTTTGCCCAAATAAGCAAAAGTCACTAAAAAAAAGAGAGAAAGAGAAAGAAAAAGAGAGGAATGCAAATATACACAAGATATACACAAGTATGGAAGCTTTCCAGAGATAGGATTAGTAGTGGGAATGAGAGCTTTAGATGGTTCAAAGTTCAGTCACTAGCAGCTATTTCTAAAAGGATTAGATAGGAGATGCTGAGAAAAATAAGAGACTCTGCAGAGCCATACCACATCACAGTACCGAAGCGCCAAGAACACACTTCATCTTCTTTGATAGCCAGTGTAAACACATATATTCTTAAATTAAGAACACTAAACACACATTGAAGCACAGAGAAACAATTTCTGACTTATATGAGCTGGCTTTGCTGCTGGCCTTTTCCCACCTCCTTCCATAGGTCAGAACCGAGTTATGCATTTTTCCAAGTTAGCTTTCTCTAAATTGGATACCCTCCAGATGCATACACTTTAACTTCCTGAATACTGACCATTCTGGATGGATAGTCTGGGAGATAAGTCTACCCATCTGGAAAGGAAGTCTGTTTTCTTGTGGGCGAGAAAAGAAAGGGACTCTTAGTACTTCACTAAACTCTAATTCTGACAATGTCTGTGTGAGAATCATGATAGCAGTATGCACATTTTTTAATGTTAAAAAGGAACTCTATCAGTAGATTGCTTTTATGTCAGGTTTTTATCCTAGGGAAATAGGGCTATTGTAAAATCAAATATTTTAAATTTAAAGGGAATTGTGCTATGGATGAGCAAAGGGTATTTTTTTCCCCTAATGATCTGAAGGAAGGATATATTTTCATGGCTTTTAGTTATTATGAATAGATGTTAAAAGACATGCAAATCTGAAACTATGATTAGCTTTCTTTCTGACTTAGTGCAGGAATAAGAATGAAATCAAGTACTCCAATTTCCGTGATGTATTTCCAAGAAGCTTACAAATATTTGAATGGGCAGCACTTCAGAGAATGGATCTGTACAATAATGAATCATCTCCTGATGGAATAAAATTAAAATCAATTTGAAAACTTATTTAGGGATCTGCAAAAATGAGTTTTAGAAGATAATTCTCTTTGGTGCCCAAGGGGGATGTTGTAAATCCACCTTCAGTGATAACGGTGTCTTTGTTCATTATTTTCCAATGTGCTCTTCTATAAAGCTCTGTTAAAGAAGTGAGAACTTCCATAGCCATATAGTTGTGGTTGCCTTTTTTAATATAGTTCCCAGATTTATACTGTTCACTTTTCTGTAAGCCATTCACTGCACAAATAACATTTTTCTCCTTAAATCCAAATTGAATTTACCTTTTAAAACTATTTCCAAGCCTGTATGACAAAGTTGAACACAACTCTTGGCTAAGGAGAAATTATACCAAATATCAGAAGCCCTCTTCCAAGCCCCACAAGAGTGATTGAAGTGATTCCCTAACCTGTAACACTTGGTGTTATTAATACAACTTTAAAACAATAAAAGCTTACAAGTATTTGAATGGGCAGCACTTCAGAGAATGGATGTGTACAATAATGAATCATCTCCTGATAGAATAAAATTAAAATTAATTTGAAAACTTATTTAGGGATCTACAAAAATGAGTTTTAGAGGATAATTCTCTTTATTATGGCATTATATACAGCTCGTCCTTGACTTCCAATCATTTAGTGACCATTTAAGGTTACAATGGCACTGAAAAAATGACTTACCTCTGGTCCTCACACTTACAACCGCATCCCCACAGTTACATGATTAAAATTTAGGTGCTTGGGAATTTGCATATTTGCAGCATCCCAAGGTCATATAATTGTGATTTACAATTTTTCAGCTGGCATATGACACAGTCAACAGGAGAAACCAGATCCCCTTAGTGACCACATAATTCACTTAATAACTATAATGATTTGTTTAACAACCATGGCAAAAATGGTCGTAATGTCAAGTGTTACTCAACAACTGCCTTGTTTAGTGAAATTTTGGTTCCCAATTGTGGTCTTAAGTCAAGGGCTACCTTAGGACAAACAAACGAACAAAACTAGGTGGCAGTGATATGACTCAATGTTAATAATACTTAAGGTGCAGTCCTAAATGTGCTCCCTTAGAAGCAAGTGAGATTTACTTCCATGGAGGTAAACCTCAGATTGTGCTAAACTTTCAATTATATTTGAGCAATATTTCAATATGCTCCTCCTGATTGGATGAGGTTCTTTGCACTTTCTTGTTGTCAGATGGTGGTAGAAGTAATAAGTGTTGACTAGCTCTGAGTAACAGACCCGCAAACATATAAACATTTTTTATGTCAGCAGAGAACTTCAAACAATGAAAACAACTGTGAGATCAAAAGACAGCTTTTTCATATGGAGTCATTCCTTATTAGAGCTAGTTCTCTAGAAATGATCCCAGAATTCTTACTCGGTGTATATGATATGTGGATATCTGCAATATCAAATTTTATTCTTCTAGAAAGATCTAAAAATATTGAAATAGCTAACAGCATCCTAGTACATGTATGATATAATACATCCCAAAGCTGCTTTTTCAAAAGGCAACAAAGTCCAGTTGCCTTTTGAAAAAGCACTTTTGGGACAACTGTGATCTGGATGACTGAGAATCTCCATAGACATATGATATAATAGGGACAGGCAGCACTTTAGATTAATGGTGAAGTGTTTGGAAATGCACATGAACATACCAATAATATCAGTTGGCAAGTCCTTAAAGCAAATGTGCTTTTTTTCCTGCAACCATGCTTTAGGGCAGCTATGCAATCCTGGAAGAAGATGCAGCTCCTTTAAGAGATATTGACAGATGTTACAGATGTGCTCATGGACCCTTCAAACAACCCCTGTGTTTTCCAAGCCAAAGCACTGCATTATTAGGTAATAACACAATTCCAAATTTTATATTTTGTAAACATAGAAATCTTCCTTATAGCAAGTTACAATGTTTTGTCCATTTATTTGAGAACAGCTTCTGTCCTGACCACCAATAGGTCTTTGAGATCTCTGGCAAACATTATCTCGGTTGCCAGCCAACAAATCTTTCTATTTGTACCTAGAGATTTCCACTCAGTGCTTTTATTATACAGCTTAGCGGGGATCCTTCTTTATACTAATAAATAGGATCCTTAAAAATATCCAGAGAGATTTTATTCCACAAAGATATCAGTGTCTGCTTCATAACCTAATTTTCTTTGCACAATTGATCCTTTCGGACACTCTGGAGATTTTCTGAAGCTGAAACTGGGAAGTGTGTCTAGTATGTCGGTGGCTAAGATAAGTGGGGTTTTTAAAAGAAAGAAAGAAAGAAAAAAGAAAAAAAATCAGCTGGCCGAATTACTTTTTGTGCTTTTATTGCAAATACACATATCAAACAAGGCCAGCTGAAATGTCACTAACACCAGAGTGGTAAAAATGAAAAAAAAAAAAGTCCATAAAATTAGAGCAGGATCCTGGGTCTTCTGACAGCTGGCAAAATGTTTACCTTGAAAAGGCCAGGAAATGGTCTGTATTAGTGAACAAGGAGACTAGCGCGGATTAGCTCATTTATCTCTCATTTGCATTGGAACTAAGGGGAAGGCAGCTGGAGGCTCATGTTTGCTATAGTGTAAATATCAGAACTGTAATACTCGATTAATTGGAACAAGTTCTGGAGGCCAGATACCAAATGAAGATTAATAACCCCAAAGCTGTCAAGAATGCTTTCAGAGC
The DNA here is from genome assembly GCA_032468155.1 of Oxyrhabdium leporinum. NCBI lineage: Eukaryota > Metazoa > Chordata > Lepidosauria > Squamata > Cyclocoridae > Oxyrhabdium > Oxyrhabdium leporinum. The sequence continues at coordinate 149,268 of JANHFL010001379.1, forward strand.
CTATAGACAATTTCTCCGCCTTAGCTTCCTCTATACATAGATAAAAGAGCTAAATTATTTGTTAATAGAACATGACTTCATGAGGCAATACCTTTTCAGGACTGAGTATATTTAAGCAAATATTGTGACTGGAAGGAATAGATTTTCAGAGACATTTGAGAAAATAAAAGCTGGGGGATGTTGTAAAGCATGATTAAAGGAATCTGCAAGGCACCGAGGTTAGGTAATTCTCATGTTTTCTCTAAAGGAATCCAAAATAAACCTCTTCCCTTATATATACATCTATTTTTATAACTGTTACAAATGTTGAAGGACTATATATTAAGTTCTTTGTATTACACTGTATAGGTGATATGTATTCAGACTTATGGCTGGTTGCTTAGGGATTATTTGAAGTTATTAAGGACCTATCTTGCTGATTAGGGCATAGATTTGAAGTTCTGATGGTCACCTCCCCAAGCCCCTGCAATCATGTGAGCACATTTTGCAACACTTTTGTCCAAAACGGTTACTTATTTTCAGTGTTCAGAAAAATTGCACCCATAGTGTTGATTTGTTTAAGGACCATCATCTTCTGTTAACTGTGATAGCCACTTTATGGCTGCCCTGTTCACTTAATTACTATCACAAGAAAGGTCATAAAATTGGGTTGGTCATTGGCCAACCAGTTTTACAACTGTCATGACTTATGTGATTGGCACATTCATAAATCAAGGTCATAAGTCAAGGACCATCTGTAAAGGGTGTGCCCATTGACTAGGCTCAACCTAGGCCAATCTCTTCTTAGTCCGACTCCTTAGTGGTATGCAGAGGGTATCACATTCTTTCTCAAACCAATCAGTGTTTCCTGCAGGTAGTGATTATAGGATCTCGTTCTTACTTATGCGTACTTATCAGGGAAAATGAACCAGACATATAGTTTGGGATGGAATATAGTCAGAAAAGATAACGGACAGGAACTATTTCTGACCCTTCTCTTAGCATTTTTTAATGCAAAATAAAGCAAACAAAATATTTTTTATAAAACAAATGAGAGGGAATGGAGGCAAAATTTTAACTACCTGGTCCATCACGAAGTTTCTGTTCCATCAACTTGGGGTATAAGCAATCCAAAACAGTGTTTTTACATAAAGAAGACACATTTAAAATGGAATAATTACATACTAAAGAAGGCAATCCATCAGTCTGAGATGAAGTATCATCAATATACGGTTGATATTCAATAGTAAATTGTCATCCAAGGTTAGGCTGGAGATGTTATGGCGGTCCATACTTGGTGCATAGAGGCTGTGAGAGATTGGATGGGGCAAAACAATGTTAGATTAAATCCCAATAAGAGGAAAATGCTGTTCACAGATTCTTCCACAGTAAGTTCTAATTCAGTTATTGTTCCAACATTGATTCTGGACACAATTGCATTCCCACAAAAGGAGGAGTCCTTGATTCATAGCTCCTTAGCCTGTAAAGGCTATAACCAAGAGAGGCTTTATCCGGATTCAGCTAGATGACAGTTGTTGATCTTTTTGGATGTAGAAGCCGTTATATAGTGATTCACATCCTCATCGCTATATACTTAGGCTATAGCAGTGTATTTGACACAAGCTGCCTTGAAGCCACAGTTAGCTCAAACTGCTGCAGCCCAGCTACTAACGGGATGAGAAGGTGTAGTGGAATAATATCAGTGCTTTACCAATAGACTTCTGGATCCAGTTCAAAAGATTGGTTTGATCTGTGAAGCTCTACATAGCTTACTTTCCCTGTATCTCCTGACCAGGTCCATCTGTTTGCTCATCTTGAGAGAGATTGCTGAGGGTCCCTATTTTTTAAAAAAAGATGTAGGAATAGAACCTGGGGATCCTACATCTCAGCAGTGGTCCACAGATTATGGAAGATTTTGTCCCTTGCGATATTGCTCCACTACCCTTGTCACCTTTCAAAGGGCAGTTAGGACCCTATTGCTCTAAAGAGCTTTTTGGCACTCATAGATAGCACATACCTTTATGAATTAATATTTTGAAGTCTGCTTTATGGCTTTTTTTTATGGAGTTTCATTTCTTACAAAGTGGTTTTATTTATTTGTGGAATTGTAAATCATTCGATGTCTTTGGAGTGCTCAATACATACATTTGTGTCTGAATGTAAGAAAAAATAAGATCCAATTTTGGTCGTATTTGGAGATTTCAATGGAACGACCTGAGAGATTTTACAAGTAAAAACATAACATTTGGCTACTTTGTAAGTGCCATCTGGATTCATGTCTATTAAAAGAAGAGAAACATAATGACTCTCTGAACACCTAGGAAAATGGGATGGTAGTAATTCATTAGGTTCTATATAGAGTTTCCTATAAAAGCATAAAACATAAAAAAGCATGACCAACTATTTCAGCTGCTCCCAATTCACAAGGAAAGATTACTTCTTGTGATCTTGCTATATAACTTTATTAATAAATAAAATAAAATAAGCCAAGAGTATGTAGCTCAAGGCCCTAAAATCTGCATGTGCCCCAGTCCAAATATTACCACAAAATTGTAAAATTTATATGAGGGGGGAAAATAATGAGAATCATGACAGTTAAATATAAAGTTTATGTTTAACTGCTTTAATTGAAATATAAGTTAAATTGGCTTACACTTTGTCCATACCACAGTACTCACTGGAATATACTCCCTGAAATTCTACTCAGTGATTCTGGACTTGATGTGCTTCATAGCTCAGCCAATTTCTTGCTAACCTATCCCTCCTCATTTATAGAAAAACTATTAGAAATTCTGGAATCTATAGTGTTTTACAAGATAAACTTATTCGAACATGGAGCATGTTTATTTTTTGAAATTCTTGTAGCCCTATCCTTTCCAGTTTAATCAGTCTTATTAAGATGACGCTTCATTCCTAAGGAAAGGATGACTTTTGGTTTGAGTCTATGGCTGAAGAGCAATATTTATGCTTCAGTTGTAATACTACTAGTAATTTAAATAAGAACTTCTTTAGAAAATGAGAGGGGGCTGCTGTTTATTTTGATGCATGCTCAGAAACGTCTTCCAGTTACTGGAACTGCCAGTTGCAGTGAGGCGATGGTGTGGCATTAGCAAATGGGAGTGAGGGAACTAAAGTTTTGAAGAACTGAAGCAGTTTTGTAAAAAGTTTTGCTAAAGGCCTACAGTTTCTGATTTTGAAGTGAGCTGAGGAGACATTTTAGTTCAACTGAACTTATATAACCATTTTATGGAAATTTAGCATTAAAGCCTCTTATGCTTTTTCACATTCTGCTCTAGAAAAATGGAATAATTCACTTTTGTAAAATCCTTGTGCGGGAATATTATCATCTTTAATGCTTTTCCAAATGCTCATATAGCAAATGGGGATGGACAGGTTGATTTGTTGCCCTACGACGTGCTCTTTCATCCACTTTTGGGCTATGCTGAGAAGAACTGTATTTTCTTCTTTTTTTTCAACATCTATATATAGCTTCAGAGGCCAACAAAGAAGGAGCCTGTAAATATCAAAGTTCCACAGAGAACAGGGACCTACCTTCCCGGAACATTGCAGAGATAGTTTATTAAAACAGGACCTCCTCTGTCTTTTGATGAACACAGCAAGAATTCCTTCGCTTTTTTCATTATGAAGCCTGGAAGCCTCGTGCTTGATCAAATGTCTCTTGTCAATTGTTAAAAAGAAGCTTCTGCTTTTTAAAGCATTTGATTCTGGTACTTTTTAGCTGAAGAATAGTGAGCTTTGTTATTTTGTCCTGGATTCACAACAGGGAGGGATATCTAAACTTCTGCTGGTATAAGGGAGTACCACCAGTGTCCTGCAATGCTCATGATGGCATGAATACACGAGATTTTTTCTTTTCTTTTTGAACCCAGTGGGGAAAGTCTTCATATGTGTAACAATGAGAACAAGCAACTGGAATACAGCAGATGACAACTGGAGAACCCTCTCCATTAATATTAAAGGGATAGGATAATACAGCAATGGAGATTAAAAGCTAATGAATCTGCTATAAAGTAGGAGTCAACAATTTTTATGGGTGGAGAAGGTGACTTTGGGCAGTGATCCAGATGCCTCCTTTCAAATAGTTCTAAAATGTCACAGATTTCAAGCATAACTTGGTAAGATAAATAACGTTTTCTGAGAGCTCATATAAATCTATCAAAATCTGGTAAAATTTCAGCATTCTCATGCAGGTCCATGAAAGGTTAGCCAGTGGTTTTGAAATCTTGTAACAGAATGGTAACATCTCATCTTTGTTTTTTTTAATACATACATCTTTATTTGACAATACGTCTTGATATTTGGGCAAGGAATTGTGTTACTGATTTCAGAGATATGCAAATGAAATAACTATTTGTGGAAGCTTGATTATTGGAGGGTTTTATATTACTCATGTCTTCAATACCTGCTTAATCTAGTGGCTAGAATCTCTTAGAGAGCGTTTGGCATCTCATTCAGTTAAAATACTTCTAAGTTCTTTGAGGTAAAGCTTGGCAGGAAGGGAGAGATTTTGCAGAAACAGCCTTAGAAATGTTGCTGAAATGTTTGAAGGTGGTTTCAAAGATATCTGAGATGATAATGGAATGCTGTTATATGCGCTTGATTATTCCATTTGAGTTCCAACGCCATGATGTAATCTCATCCCTGTGATACTAAATATACCCCCTCCTCCAAACTGAACAATGTGTCTATAACAATCTATCCTACCTCAGCAGGTAAATAAAACCTCCAACAGGCCCTTCCTAGTTCTTGTAGAAATAGCAAACAAATTGAAATGAAAGGTAGGATATTTTACTGGTATTTTCCTCTTGATAGCAGGATGCAAAAATGCCACTTAAGTTTGCTTATCCTCGCCCAAAAGATGCTCTCTAAGAAGATTCTCACTATTTTGCTACTTCACTTTCCTTGACATAATGAGCATTTACACTTGTAGACTACAATTTTAAACGTCTACGAACAGATGTTTCTTTGAGAAAGTGACAGCTAGTGTAGTCAGGTGTATAAAAGCAAGAACGTTTAAACACACACACACAGCTTTTGTTACCTTGAAAAAGATTCCCTTCTTTAAAAGTGAAGGAAAATTGTTTTCTTGCTCATCCAATATTGAAACAATTGCCTCAATTCAGCTACTGCATATTTAATTTGGTTTCATTTCAGGTGACATGGGGTTGGGCAAGGTTTCTTCTTCTAATGACGAAACCATAATCCGCAGCCTAACTTTCAGATTAACTGGCTCCTCTTTCCACAATGGTTAGGTTCACTGGAGAGATTACATCAAATGCCATTTTATCTCATTTTCACAAGTCAGAGTATTGAGCTTTCAGCTTGAAGGTTATATATGCTCCTTGTGACTCTGGTGGTTTTTTTTTTTTAATATGGCAGAAAAGACAAATTGTTAAATGCAGAAGGGGTGATTATGCCTCTTTAGTTGGGCTCATGATTTCATTATGTATGGAACTGATAAGACTTCAGGTGAAGTATTGTTTTTGATTTCATGAAGAGATTGATATAAACCTATCAATCTCTTCTTAAAATCATACAAATCTCAATGCTACAAGAAGGATGTTACAGAATTAGAGAAGATTCAGTAAATGACAAATAATAGAGGAAGAAGCTGAAGGGCCTTGGGATGTTTGGTCTGAAGGAAACAAGATCTAATGGAAAACATGATTGCTGTGCCTAGATACATAAAAGGAAACTATAGGCAAGAACTATTTTCCATTGCCACAAAACTAGGACTAGAAATAATGAATATAAGTTGCAGCTACTTAGATATTGTTTAAATATAAGATAAAAATTTCCTGATAGGAAGATCCATAGTACGGTGAAATGCTCTACCAATGGAAATTGTGGCTTCTCCATCTCTGGAATTGTTAAAGCAGACCGTGGACAGCTACATGTCGAGGATGTTCAAAATGGCTTTACTGCACATTACAGTGGGGTGGACTGAATGATTCTTGTCCGTCCCTTCCAACTCTACAATTCTCTGATTGTAATTATTTGGGCTTTGCAGCACCTGGAGGGTTCCAGAAAGAAGCAGGACAGTTTTAAGATGTTGCAAAGGGGTGCCTTGTTCATACATTGACTTGTTCCAAAGGACTTTTAGAGATTGAAATAAAATTGCTAGACAATACTATCCATACTTTAAATCATACGTAATCAAATTAGATTCACTTCTAACCATCTATAAACAATGCTTGGCTGACACAGGAGTTCTCTGGGCTATAATTTTGCTTAGCTAGACTTCATTGAATCAATCACAATTTTATTAAACCATTAAATCTTGGTTTGCAAGATTCAGTGGCCAGATTCACACCATAGATTAATCTATAAGAAGACAATCCAGATTGTTGGCTTAGTCAATGTCTGAACCAAGCTCTGTGCAAGATAGATCATATTGAGAATGGAAAAAATTTGTTTAATTGAATCACCAGAAAATTCATTTTATGTGCAGGTTTTAAACCTTGGATTTTCTGCCATGATCCAACAAAAACAAGCATGTGGATGTTTTGTTAAGTGAAGAAAATGCAAATGTAGGTTTATGGCAAAGTGAAATATAATTCATCCATGATTTATTACAGTACCTTAATTGTGAGTATGTATCGTATTTGTCAAGCATAGCAAATAACTTGTGTGGGGAGACAGGAGCAACACTCTAAATGTTTGAGTTTGAATTGGATTCCCCAACCCATACATCTTGAGAGGAGCAGAGGTAGTTCATCATACTGTCAAATTATCTAAATATGAAATGCATGATGCTACTCAGACATTCAAGATTGAGCCTATAGTTACATATTAGTTCAGTGCTGGTTTGCAAAACTGTAATTTTATGGCTGGGAATGAATGACAAAATTCTGTCTCACTCACCCTCTCTTTCATTTTCCTTGTTACCATTGTTAGTTCTTGGGTAAGTGAAATTGTTACTGAAGATTAGCAGGATTGACACAACACTTCTAGCGATGACTAGTTTTAATCAGAGTTTATTTTAAAAGGCTCTAGAAAGAGTGCAGAGTGGATAAGGAGTCACTGAACGTTTTCAAGAAAAGATTGAACAATCATTTGTCCAGGAAGATATAAAGATTCCTGACTTGGGCAGGGGGTTGGATTAGAAGATCTCCAAGGTCTTTTCCTGCCCTATGATTCTATGATTTAAGAAGACACAGTGACTAAAATCACAGGCTGCAAATATTCAGTAACCCTAACCAAATGTCGATTGGTAAATCACACATAGCCATAAACCCCAGTGTGTAATGCCTTGTGATGTACACATCTAAACAAAGCAAAACCCCAACCATCACTTCAAAACTTAGCCCAATGTACCCAGTCTGAAGTGGAAAACTGTCAAGGTTAGCTTTACAGGTGAACTGACATAAAATTCCAAGGCTCTTGTTTCAGACAATCTATGAATTAATGTAGAGTTTATATGAACAATTCCTTCTTTGCTGCTTTCAGCAAAGATTTTTTTTTTTTCCTGAGAAAATTTGGGAAAGTATCTGACAAGTCTCATTTGTTTCTTTGGTTTACTGGACTTTGGTGGTCTAAGCTTAATTAAAACATTGAGTTTCATTGACACCTGTGATTAAGCTCAAACTAGTTCTTCTCACCTGGCTATCAACTCAGCTTGGAATTTCCTCAGGGCAACATTTATTCTTTCTGTTTTCATACCAGACTAAACAGCTGGAAAAGCCATCCAACCTTAATATATTCTGACTAAAATAGTAACCGTAGCAGCAGTAATTGTAGAACTGGGCTGCAGAGATCTGGATGGTCACTAGATGGTTAAAATTTTCTCTAGCTCTTTGCTGCCATTTAGTGATTTTCTCAAGTCTTGCAACCTAAATTGGTTAACGCTAAATACTGTAGTAGCACACATTTTGTTAGCAATAAGATTTTTCCACTTCCCACTTCAGGGGGGAAGCTGCAAAATAGGCTGAAATTTGGCGGACTGTTCTCCAACATCAGTTTTCTCTTTTACTGGATGAAATATTGTACTTGAATAAAGGTGGAAAGAGATTAATATAAATGTTCCATAATTCATTCCTGATCTATAAAGTCAATAGCATTGATAAACGGCATTTGATGGCAATGGAAGAACTATGAGAAATCTGCATATATTTTAAGGCAATTTATGCTGGCTCATTTGGCTGGACATTATACATCGTGGAGCAACAAATCAGATGCTTTCAGAAATTTCACAAGCATGTAGACAAGATATCAGCCCTTGTCTTGCATTGTTCCACATTAACTGACCTTTAAAGTACACTCCCTTTGTTTCAGAGTATAGTCATCAAGACTGGTAACTACTGATCGCCCTTTCTTCAATGTATTTATCTTACAGTCACTAAAAATTATCTAAATTGTTGGCCATTACCACCTCCAATGGCACAATTTCATTATGACTCAAGGTAGGGGATGAAGATTGCAGTGTCTCTATACTCTATACTCTAAATACCCAGAGAAACCTTTTCTTCTAATCTTTTCCCTCCGTAATATTACTAAATTGCATTTGGGAAACTATGGCTCCCAACGCCACAATAAAACCTCACCAATAATTTGTTTTTGCTTGGAGAAAAGGAAAATGAACTCCTAGTTTCTACAAAGTGTTGGAAATTAAGGGTGCCTTCTGCTGGATTTCAGTTGTACACTTGAAGCTGTGGAGCAGAAGATACACCTGAACAGATGCAAGTAAGCTTAGATAATCTAGCCTTCGATCAATACGTGTTACGTAGTCAGACCTGGGCTACAAAAATCTGGGTTTATTTACTGCTTAAAATATAGCTTTTACAGAGCTTTAAAAAAAGAGGGCAAACAATAACAGTTTTTAAATTGTAAATTAAACCTCCATCATATAGAAGTATACAGTCCAGCTTTGGTTCTCTGTTGATAAAGAGGCAGCTCAAAGGCTTGAAAGCTGTCAGATTTCATGAAGCCAAACTTTAGGACATTGGTCCTTCGAAGAATACAGAAACAACTTTCCTGCAACATTCCAGTTGCTCAATCCCTTTATAAATAGAAATAGCAGTAGCATTTAGGCTTATATAATGCTCCATAGTGCTTTATAGAACTCTCTAAGCGGTTTACAGCATATTGCCTCCCAACAATTTGGGTCCATATTTTACTGACCTTGGAAGGATGGAAGGCTGAGTCAACCTTGAGCCAGTCAGGACTGAACTCCTACTCTTGGTAGTGGAAAGAATCAGCCTGCAATACTGCATTCTAACCACTGCACCATCAGAGACGTACGTTCCAAAGAGATTGGACAACCATTTGTCTGAAAGGGTATAGGGTTTCCTGCTTGAGCAGAGGGTTAGACTAGAAGACCTCCAAGGTCCCTTCCAACTGTGTTATTCTGATTTGGAATATAATTCAATAACACATGAGCATCTTTAATAATTAACTGAAACGGAACCAACAGAGGACAAAACCAGCACATATGAGCTATCTTTTCTTAAAATGTATTATATCTCCGGATGCAGAAACGCAGGTGGTGATTAGATGGCAGCAAAATGGTTAAGGAAAAAAAATGTTACTGGCTGTCAGTGCTCAGTTGGAGTTTTGCAATCCTAGCAAAGAAAAGTTAGCTGGTTTGAAGTCTTGGGATTAGATTTTGGGACCAGTTTTTAGTGTTGTATTCTTACTTTTTTCTGAATTTTGCTGCTTATAAACCAGAGCAAATAAATGAAAATAGAGAGGAAAGGATGTGCAATCGAGGCCATAAAAAAACAACAACCCAGTTTCTCCAGACAACCCAAGGATGTGAAGGAAGGCCCCTCCCTATTTTTAAAGCCCCCTGACAGAGCTGAGAAAGTCAGGAGGACATTCAGATAATTTAATTAAACTAAAATTGAAGCTCAGAGTATTAAGGAGAAGAGGATGAAGAAGTAAGAAGTAGATTAAGGTTGACATAAGGAAGAAAAGCCGGGCTATTTGCACCCTCATTCCTGGCTGCAAAAGAAAAGCTGGAATCATATTTCACATGTGTAAATCAGAATGGCAAATATTTTATATATTACCTTGCAGCATGAAATGTTTTATATTTTGTTTTCCTTCCAAATCCTTCATAATTCATCTTTGTGGTTAAAAAAAAGAAACCCGTGTAATAAAAATAGAATTAGAAGGAAAGATACAGAAAAGTTTTGCAAGCACATTCCTGTCCGTCCCCCGTTCCCCCCCCCCTGCCTCCCTGGATATTAATTGCAGCTGTGCTAAAGCTAAGCTCGATATAGCGGGAAAGTCATTTCCTGAAACCTAGGTTTGTAGATTCCATATGTTTGTAAGTCAGAATTCTTCTGTGAACTACATATCATTTCATCTTAATTTTCCTGCTGTGCTCCATTTTCTCTTTTTATGCACCATATGGAATCACTTATGCTGCACTGAAAAAGGATGTTAAGTGGTCCTAAGAATGAACAATGGTATTTTGTACTCACTCTTTACACTCTTTAACTAGCGCAATTGACTGTGGGAATATTAAGTCTGCGGGGAATATGACACATGCATATTCAAATTTCACACGCTATCAATGATTCATTTGTCAGATGGAGATATGTATGCCCAGCAAGGATGCTAACGATGGTTAAGACAGTGAAATACTTACAAACTGCCCCTTCAAATTTTAGTTTCTTATTTCATTGAATCACAGAATGTTGGCTACACATAATATATACTTTAGGATTTCTGCCCGATACAATATTCTTGTGACTGTCAAGCGCTGGAGAAATCAGGAAATCCAGACAGTTCAAATGAATATAAAGGTTTATTGCAAGCTTAAGCTCTCTACAAGAATCTGAACTACTAATGGTCAAAGCAAATTGATGGTAGATAAGAGTCAATGGAATTCAAAGGGGACTTAGATCCCTGGAGGGTGTGAAGGGATTTGAGACTGATCATGTGTTTGACTTGGCCTGAGCCTGGTTATCTCCTATAGTGATTACCACTGACAGATGCCTCAATTTTTGGTGGGAATAGTTCAGTATTAGCGAAAACAACCAGGCTCAGGCCAAGTCTGACTAACATTCAGTTCCCTCTTCCTTTAAAAATGATACTTCCTGCTCACTCCAGGAAGTATTCTAACAGAGCAACATTTAATCAAAAGCCCCCAAATTTTCTATGTCCTGGAGTGTTTTTACTATTCCATCGTCTTCGTAGCACTAGCTTGCACAGAACACATTATAAGAGAGAAACCTCTTAATACAAATATTCATATACTGCATGAAAACTATATTTTTGTACACAGGGAGTTATAATACTTGAAATTTGGGATCAAGTTGTGTCTCACAGCTAAAACAAAATGGCATCAAGCATGTAACTTGGAGAATTGCATGGTCTGACACTTTAGGGAACAAATAATAGAAATGTATTTTTTTATTAGGTAGATTTTTATCCTGCCTTTACTACTTTATAAAATGATTCTTTAGATATTGTACATGCTTTAAAAGGGAGAATATATAAATTGGTGGAGGATGATAATTTTAATGCAACAATAAAATAAGCAGAGTTAAAAGATGGGGAAGAGAGGAACACGAAGTACATGGAGGGGTCAGGAATTAATTAATGGAATCTTAGAAGAAATGAAACTGAATTATTATTTTCATTGTTCTGAATATACTGTCTCAATAGGAAATCTTGTAATTTGTACCATTTTGTATCAGCTATTAATTATCCATGCTTTATTGATTTAATTGGTTAACTCATAGCAGATAAATTTGTATCTAACCCCAGATCTGAACACCCAGAAAAGGTCTGTAATATAATATTAATAGGTATTATCTCTATTCCTGACAATTACTGTTAATACTTATTAACAACTTCTAAAGTTAGAAACGTTTGAGATTTAGTTTTGTTGAAGAGGCTGGAATGAATAGCAGCATATTTCAAAGAATTTGTAAGCATTCAGAATTAATGATGGATTAATTACTTCATTCCTTGTGTTCAGATAAAATTGTACACAAAGCATTTTGTCAATTATGTCTTATGTCAAACTACTGCATCAATTAATTATAGTTTCCACAAAGTTATCCATCACACTGATTAAGGCAGATGAAAATAATTTCAAATAAATGATGATTTGGAATGGGAAGTGAGTATGATAAGAATGGGAAGTGAGCATGAAACTTAGGGGATGTGCAGGAAAGCAAACAAGTAAACCCTTTCCTAGGTGAGATTTTGAAGGACTTCAGTCAACTATCTGAATCTATTTGGGTTGATTCAAATCATGTCTATCAGGAATGAAAGATCAGAATCATACATGAAGTTCTAATTAAATTGATTTATTGCTCATGCACAGGAATATATTCTTAATGGTTAGCACTATTTTAGCACTAGATAAATGTTGATGGAATTCAAGAAGGTTTGGACTTAGTCCTCTTATAAATACATAGAGATTCTAGGATGATTCCTCTTTTGACCCTGCCCCCAGGTTCTGCCATTCCTTCTACTATAATGTCCTTGTAAATCAATACCTTGGAATGGATGGATGCATATGAAATTTTGGCAGCATCTTCCTAAAATGATTGTTTGGTGATATAAGAATGGACAACCTTATTCACAAATACACAATCCTGTTTCCATACCATTTATTCCTGGCACAAAGTAAATATTCCAAAATCAATCTAAACATGACCAAATATAATATTTATTTTTTTTGTACTATGCTTATCAGGAAGGGCATCTCTGTCTAAGTTTTCAGCCAGGATCTCTCTAAATGCCAGCAGTATTTCCATGATATAAGGAAGAAAGTATTGAGAAATTAAAGCTAATAAAGCCGATATATCTTGAAAACACAAAATGAAAGAAAAAAGCCCCTTTTTCTTAAGCATTTTGATTTTGTATAGAAGTTCATATCACAGTATTACTTTCAAATTATAATACACGTGTTTGCATTTTCTACTAGCAATGGAGAGTTGCATTCACAATTGTTCAAAATGTCACACTGGGAACACGTATCATTTCTAAACTACACACAATGTAGAGCTGAGTGTGATGATGGTATATATGTTGTTCAACATTAGGTTTACCATTAATAATACTTGTGTAGCTGCCATACATCACAGAAGATGTTCACTTCACTTCCTGTATGTGAGAGATGGTGCTCATTGAGAGAGAGAGCTGCGGGGTTGTGAGACAAGAGGAAGCACAGCCGAGAACTAGATAGGAGATAGAGGAAGAGAGTA
>JANHFL010001380.1:8712-25895 GCA_032468155.1 Oxyrhabdium leporinum
AACACACCATGAATAGACGAGACGACGCTTCCCGCCTGCCAGCAATCTGGAAGCCGGCGCTCACAGACAGAAGAGTCCCACGCGAGAGAACCACTTAACCATATATATATATATACACACACACACACATATATATACACACACACACACTATGCACACTATATACACTATATATATAGCATACATAGTAAAGTGTGTGTGTGTGTGTATAAAATAACCTTTTTTGGTTTGTCCAATGTCAAAATTTAAACAAAAACCAAAAACAGAGTTTCTTCTTGAAATAAATACAGGTAGTCCTTGACTTATGACCATAATTGAGTCCAAAGTTTATGTTGCCACCTGAGACCTTTGTTAAGTGAGTTTTGCCCCATTTTACAACTTTTCTTGCCACGGTTGTTAAGTGAATTGCTGCAGTTGTTAAGGTAGTAACCTGGCTGTTAAGTGAATTTGGCTTCCCCACTGACTCTCCTTGTCAAAAGATCGCAAAAGGGGGCCCTCATGACACAGGACACTGCAACCATCATAAATATGAGCCAGTTGTCAAGCATCCAAATATAAGTCACATGACCATGGGGATGCTGCAGTGGTCCTCAGTCTGAAAAATGATTATATGCCACTTTTTTCAGTGATGCTGTAATTTTGAACGGTCACTAAATGAAACCATTGTAAGTCGATGACTACCTGTATTGAGCATCACATCATGCATTACCTGTTTACAGTTGTGCAGAATTGCAATATATAAAGAGGAAACAAATCTCCTGCTTTATGCACGATCTCTCCTAATCATACTAAGAGAAAAAAAAAGTAATGATGTAGAATGTCCTAGAAACTGAGATTTGGGGAAAAGGCTTAAGTATCTATTTTGGTTTTACTTAGTTTCTCATTTTTCTGACATTAAGTTAATTTCAGCTGGTTTCTGCATTGCATCACAATTTGTTTCCTCAAACGTCAGCATGAAAATATGTACAATATTTCTGAGATTGTTTATTCCAACATTTACCATGTTGGAAGCATTTCCTCCTAGTCTACGCATTGTTGATATAGTTTGTGCGTTGGATCATTTTTACTCAGACATGCATGCCAGATATTTGTTGGTACCTTGCATGTACCTCCTCGTTGATGGGATGCGGGCAGAAATATAATAACTTACAACACTGTAAAGCATAAAGTGTTATTATTTTGGAGTTCTGAGTTCTGTTGTTGCTTTTTGTTTTGTTCAAAGTTTCATTATTTTGTGCATTTTTTTCAATATATTGTTTCTTCCTTGAAGAGTCAGTCAAACAAAAAAAGGACAAGATATAACAATAGCAATAGCACTTAAACTTATATACAGCTTCACAGTGCTTTTACAGCCCTCTCTAAGTGGTTTACATAGTCAGATTATTGCCCCCAACAATCTGGGTCCTCATTTTACCCACCTTGGAAGGATGGAAGGATGAGTCAACCTTGAGCCTTGTGAGATTTGAACTGCCAAATTGCAGTCAGCTGGCAGTCAGCAGAAATAGCCTGTAGTACTGCACTCTAACCACTGCACCACCATGGCTCCTAAGATATTATATTGTCAGACCCACAAGAACGGCATGTGGAGTTACTTGCTTTATTGTTCTTTACCTATAGACAGAATCTTGCCAGACTATAGTAACTATAGTTGCCTAAATACAGATATACTCTGGAAATAGCTAGGAAGAAGTCCCAAAGGTGCTTTTTCAAGAGGCAATTGGACTTTCTGGTTTTGTTTTGAAGAAACGACAAGAAAGTCCAGTTGCCTCTTGAAAAAGCACCTTAGGCACAATCATGACCTGGATGACTGAGAATCTCCATAGACAGCTAGGAAGGAGCCATTTTAACCTTCTTCCTGCCATCCAAACTTTCTAAATTCAGCTGCTTCCTTTTTCTCCGGAAAGCTGCCCTCTCTCTCCTGGGAATCCAGGCTACATTCCATCACAGATATAAATTGAATACATAAATAAACAGGAAAGCAAATAATCCAATTAGATGACCATGAGGTAGGGCAAATGGCAATCCTATCTCAGTCCAATCAAATGGCAAATTATGCATTGTTGGATTTTTCAAGGGTCAAACCTTCTGTTGGTGGTAAAAAACATTCACAGACATTAAATCAGACAGGAAGAAGGGAAAGGATAACTTATTTTTCTTACTTTTTTTTCTTTCCCTCTCCTGTCCAACACTAATGGGAAAAAGTAGGGGTCACTGTCTCTTTTCTGAAGTTAAGAAAACTGTTTCGTGAATGTAACTTTAAAATAATCAAAGAGAAAAAATAAAGATTTGATCAGTATGTCCCACTGTGCATTTTCAGACCCCAAAGATACGTACTTTAAAATGCTTAGGGAGATGGACTAGGAGCTGGGAAACCTGTAATAAGTTTCATCAAAACTCACTGGATAATTTTGAGCCAGTCTCTCTCAGATCAATTACCATACAAGATTATTGTTGGGGGATTAAAGGAAGACGATCTCCATCTTGAGCTCCTGGAGAAAAAATGGGAAATAAATTGGATAAAAACTTTAAGAAAATTTATAGGAAAGATGAACATGGAATTCTAGGTTATGTTTAGTTTGGTAATAGAAGGAAGAAGAAAATTCCTCTTATTTGGAATAGATTTCAAACAAACGTTACTAATTGTACCCAGTTCCTCAAATCAGCCCACAATCAACAAAAACAGTCTGTTTTGGCTGAAAATCAAAAGTCTGCAAATTGACGTAAAATACAAATTGATGTTCAGATAGGAGATTTGCAAAATATGGTTTTGCAATAAAGAATGAATCAGTTCCTATAAACAGATAAATTTCAAACAGTGCAAAAAAAAATGTGTTTAACATCTGATGTGATAATTGCAATGCAGGGAACACGACTTTCCAAAGTATCCATCTTTGTACATTCATGACCCACTGGAGATCAAAAGTGCTTGAATGAACGAATAATATGTAGGACTGCCATGATTCCAAAATATATCAAAATGTAAACAGTGGGCTGTTATCAGTCAACATTTTTACTTAGGGGACCTGAAGACATAGCATCTATTCATACAACATGCTGAAATTGATTAGTGTTAATCTTGGCTTCTTGTTGTTGTTGAATGTGTCATGAGAGCATATCCTATTTGTTCAATTTATACAGTGTAGCCATGAAGCCTCAGAAACAATATTCAAATGGTATGATATATCTATAACTACAAAGGTCAGAATTATGCACACCATGATGTTCTCTGTGACACTCCATAGAAGTGACACTCTATGGAAGTGAAAGTTGGACTTTGAAGAAGCAGGATGGGAAGCGTATTGATGACTTTGAAATTTGAGAATACTGTGACCAGTCAAGAAAACAAACTGATGGATCATCAAATCAATAAAGTCATAGTCACTATTCAAGGTTCAAATGACTGGGCTTAAAATATCATATCCACCATTGGGAGACTTAAAAGAACAGGTTAGGCATCAATTGTCATATTAAAATCTATCTAGCTGGTTGCTAGAAGTAAAAAATTATAATAAAAATATTGTGTGAACATAGAAAAGGGGGTTAATTCAAGAGTTACGTATGTTGGGTGAATGCAACAAATAGTTGTAGATTCTGATTTTCCAATAGCTTGGTTTTTAACCAATGTAAGATATAGCACATAAGATATAGAGTTGCTATTGATATTTAAAATTATGTACTGCTTAAGGACAGACTGTCTGAAGATCCATTAATATGTCTTGTCCTGTATTGTTCTGAGAACTTGGAAAGTATTTCCTTCACAGCCATATTTAGTCCCTATTTTCTCCACCCTTAGAAAATCTGTAAAGACCCAACTATTTTGCTAGGTTTTTAATTGTCACTCGATTTTAGTTCTAGTAGCAGTTAAATTATAATATTTTGTATTTTTACATTTTTCTGTTAGCTGCCTCGAGTATTCATCTAAACAGGTTGTTGTATAGCTGCAGAAATAAATAGCTATACAGATTAAAGGAAACTGGCTAATTAATTTGGAAAGTTATGAATTGCTGTGGATCAGAAAAGAAATAGAAAACATCTAGTATTCATATGTTCAAATCTTTTAAGATAACAGAGCATAATATATCTAGCCGTGTTTCCTAAATTTGGATCTATATCTTCAAAGGTAACTGATGAATGGAAACTGCAACACTTTTAATTAAAATATTACTTCAAAGATGGAAGGGCTAAATTAGTGTTTTAACATCACAAATCAGATTACAACAAGCTGTAATAGCAATTTTGTAATACTGTTAAAAATGGTGAGTTTATTCTATATGAACACATATTAAGGGAGAAAAAAACTATTATGATAATATTAAGGAACATTAACTCCTCAAATGGCTTAGTTTGGTTCTCAGGATTATTAGAAATTACCAACAATTAATTATATTTCAAGGATAAAGTTAATATAGTTACCTCCAGTTATTCCATTTCCTTTTACAATAAATACAATGCAATGCAATGCAATACAATATAATATGAATTCCAGCAATTGCTGTGTTTCAAGACACCGTTAATTGTTGACAATCATATATTAATAAATCCAGAGAAATATTCTTGGATGTATTAAGATTGCCATACAGGAGTTGAGTTACTGAAATAACATGTAAAAATGGGGATGTTTCTCTGTTTGAATGTGTTTGGATACTCATGTTTTCAAATGTAGAAATTCAAACTTATTATATTACAGCATTATAATGCTTCATACTGTTATAAAAGAAATGTAACTATTTTAAAATGGGCATTTAAAACAGAAACAGTCATCTCAAGGACTATTGCCGTTATGAATTTCAATGTCTCTCTCTTCCCATTGATAAACCAATATTCCATTTTGCTACTTTACAGGTTTGATCCTGTAACTTGAAAGGTGTGTGTGTGTTTACATGTTGGTATATTGGGCTGATGAAAGATAGAGAAAGGAGAAAGGAAGAGTGAGGCTCAAACAATAATGAAAAAGGGAACTTTGCAAAAGTGGCACGAACAAGCTATTATTACAAACATGTGTAATGTGAGAATCAATTAATTCCTTCCGAAGTAAATCCCATCTGAATATTCCGTTTCCATTGGTCATCCTCTTCTGATGAAAAGCAAATATGTTTTAAGTATCAACAGGTATTTTCTCATTATATATAGTTGAACGAGTGGGGCAGAATTCTAGGTAGCAACTCCAGAACTGGGGAGAAGTGAGAACTCTTTGAGACCAAACAAAAGGTTTGCTGGACTTCTTCTGGAGCTGAGGATCCAGTTAGGAAACTCCTTTGGGTCAAGTTTGACCCCAGTACTTGTTTTTTGATAACTGACTTCCAACTCTAACCAGAAGTACTAGAAGCAGTGATACTCTAAAGTAATCTCCCATCTATTGTCGTCTCCCATCCAAGTAATAAGCCAGCACAGTCCTACTTAGCTTCCAGTCCAAACAATAATATCTAGGTGCTGCCACCTGTTGTTTGCTTTTGAGTGACTATTTCTGGTCATAGAATTTTATCTGTATTCCTTTGGTTATATTGTGAACTACATCGAAGCAGGCTTTTCAACTGAAACTAGGATATAAATCTCAGATTAGAGGAGTATTTAGATATTATTTGACATTATTAAGTGACATTATTTTATGACAAATACATCCATGAAAGTTCTTCCAAAAAGCCACTGCATCAAAGAAAACAGAAATAAACTGTCATTAATCCTGACATTATTTAGGATTCCTACACCAGGTAATATTCTATAGACTGTGAGCGCTTAATTAACATGAATTCAGATTTATATGAAAATCTCTGGTCAGCAATTTCAGAAGACCTGGTGTGTGTCTTCTTGATTTTTGTAAGGACCTTCTCAGGGAATAGCTTTTATATTTCACGGATGTTATACTTCTCAAGCCTCAAACATTTGGGGAAGCAATTTTTAGAAATTAAAAATACAAAAAGAAAGAAAAAAAATGTTTCCTATTCCATATAGAGGTTGTCCTCAATTTACAATGGAGGCCCCCAAAGTACTTATGATTGGGTTCTGAAGTTCTGATAGCCGACCTCTGCTGGGTCACATGACCACAGCCTGAATTTGCAGCCATTTGCAGCATCCCATGATCACATGACCGTGATTTACAATGTTTTTGCCGATGTTTTTGCATGTAGCGAAACAATGGGTTCACTTAACAACATGGATTCACTTAACAATCAAGATGATTTGCAAACAAAAATTGTAAAATTGGGTTGGTCATGTGATGCTTTGCAATCATGACCTACGACTGTGAGGATCAGGCTCTGTTACGGTCATAAGTTGAGGACTACCTGTAATAGCTTGAGAAATCTCTTTCATAGCAAATTTCACAAACTTAGAAAACGTGTAATATTGTCTCCAGAAATCTCAGCTGCTTATATTTTATGGTATGTGTGAGAAGTCCTTTTTCTTCTTGTGCCAAATTTGTCATCGGACGTTGGCAATCATGTTGGAGATCCTGTTTTTTATCAACAGCTACATGAAAAATTGCTGTTGAGTTTTCTCCAAACCAGTCCCTTAGATTTTGAAGCCATGATGTTCTTCTTCTGCCTGGACCTCGTTTGCCTTCAGTCTTTCCTTGGAGGATTAAGTGAAGTATGCTGTTTTTTTCCTGGTGTCGCATCACATGTCCAAAATATTCTAACTTTTGCTTTTTTTAATGGTTTTGATGATTTCCCGTGGCTTTCCCAAGTGGCTTAGCTTTCCCACATTCATTATTTCATTAAAAAAAGTTATTCCCCAAATTTCCACCAAAACCTAGTTCACATGTTATACCTGCATCCTTTAATCAGAATGATATCTCCATGTCAAATCCCTTCTCCATTACCTTGGTTTTAAAACAAAAAATGTCTATTTATCCCTCTACAAATTCTGTATTGTAAATGACTAGTTTCACCATTAATCTTTCTTTGAAGGGGTCCTTCTGGCTTATCCTGTGGATTCAGAAATAATTAGAGAATTCCCACGTTTATGCAGTTAACAAATTCAATCAAAATTCTCTAAATTAAAATAGGCTTCTTAAAATCTGCACAAGCTTCTATTAGAGCTTCATATGATAATTGCCAAGAAGATAGAAAAACAGGTCTGTCTGAAAACAGCATAAGAGATTTCATAAGTTCTGAAGTATTTCACCATTTATTTTGGATTTTTCTTCAAATGAAACATGCTGTGAACTTGCAAGATAATTCCCTAGAGCCAGGACATGAAAACTGAGGATGATGTTGCCTTGTTCAGTTAAGAAGACATATGTAAGCATGCCATCTGAAAATTCGTTTCTCGTGATACATTGAGTGGCCCATCTCTATTTCAGTAATAAAATGGGTAAGCAATTTATATTGTTAATTTTTCAGAGAAAGTCCTTGACTTCTAGGATGAGATGGAATTTGTCAACAGAATTCTCTACATTGGACGTGCCATTGGGGGATTTGCTACATTTTAGTTGAGATTAGGAGGACAATGATAATTAAGAAGATTGATGATGATTTATTTTATGCCACACTGCTTCTCATTAAGAATATTGATAGAAGTTGTCTTGCTTCTCAGAAGGTTTTTAAAAATTCATACAATCCCAGCTATACTTTCTGGCTAGTTTTCTTGTGGGGAAATCATTTTTTTTGTTTTTGTGCCAAAAGTCTTTTTGATAGTTTTACTTAAAACTATATGTTTGTTTTAATTTATCATTTTGTTACAACTACTCTGTCAGATTAATGAGGTACAGGTTTGGGGGGACGGGACTGGAAGAGTAGGAATAGTTTTAGAGCTTAGTCACATCTTCCAGATAACTTGATTGTTATTTTTTAATCTGTCTGTTTAGAAATAACAATAGCCAAAACAATCTTGACTTTAAATCCTGATATAATTTTAAGGACAAATAATAATTCTAAATAACATATAACCTTATTAATACCTAGTCTCCTAGTATATGAGAACATCACCTATAAATAGACATAATATTTAATCAAAGCATCATTTTCTCATCAAATTCAAGTATATTCAGAAATCCAAACATCTTATTTTTGCTGTGATAGAAAATGATATCAGTCAAAATACTTCTGTCCAGGAGACACCAATTTTGGTGAAAACTTGTTTTACCATGGGGTTCAAATCTCCAAACATCCATTGCCTTTTCACTTCTGTGACATTTGGGTGGTTCAGATTCTTCACGTTAGTTCATTTATAACATTTTTATCATTTGATGATATGAAATAAAAAAAAGAAATCTGGAGTATATTAAAACAGTTGGAATTTTGTTTATTATTTAGGACTTAACTTCTTGGCAGAAGTAGATTTAATGATTTACTGATTAGTTGTATGATGAGAAATAATTAATGTAGTAATTTCAAATATAACTTGGATTGTAGTTGCTTGGATTAAATCACTTACTTGCAAGGTACATCTCTCTGTGTCAATGAATGTCTGACGTTTTAATGAAATATCATGTTATCAATTTGCGGGCAACTTTAGGAACATATTTTTAATTGATTTTGATAATATGTAAATTAGCTAAAGCTCTCACTGTTTTTTTTTTCTTTTTCTCCCAGAGCAAAACAACTGAAGGCTGCACTCAGAGGCACACAGACATTGGCATTAGTTCCACTGAACACAGAAACAAAAACAGGTATATATATCTGAACTTTTCATTTATCAAATTGAATGTAATCAGGTTATTTCCTGGAGCTTTCTCTGCTTTCAACCAAGTTATCAAAGCACTGAGCTCGGGGTATTGTTAAAAGTGACTATCTTGAGACATAAATTGCTTTACAGTAAATGTCTTGGATCCTTCCATGGCTTAAATATGTATGTGGTCTTTCAACATTTTAGGCAGAATGTGGCAAATCGGATAAGAAAGGCTGTATGAGCTCATGTATTAAGTAGACTACAAGAAAATGAGAAACTGAAGCAGTAATCAGCCACTACCATAATACTTTCTGGATATTTTTATTTTTATTTATTCTTAATTATACGATGTTTTATGTATATGGGGGCAATGGGGGAAATAATTATTAAAACTTCTTCATCTACAATAGGTATTAATAAAATTCCTTTTTTGTTATGAGAGATATTTTTAAGTCCTGGATATTTTGTATTATACAATATTAAGAAAGGCTTTAAGTCATGGAATAGACAGTTACTTAAATAAAATAACAAGTGCTGTGAAATAATAGTGTAGTCAAAATTGGACAGTTTAGACCCAACCCAATATGTACTTCTCCAGGGAAATCATAAGGTGCTGCACTATTTAGCAAAACCATAATTAAATTGCCTAGCACAACAAGGGAAGCGTCATCAAGCAGTATTAGTAGGCATTTTTTAAAGTTTGGACATAAGGGAACAAAATTACTAAATTAGTAGACCACAACCTGCTTCTTCATAAGCTACAAAAATGGGGGGGGGGGGTAGCATCACCACCAGATGTATTAGTAACTGGCTGACAAACTGCATTCAACCTGTTGTCTTCAATGATACTACTTCTACATGGAGGGATACATGCAATGGAATACCACAAGGTTCCATCTTAGGCTCAGTGCTCTTCAACACCTTCTCTTCAAATTCAAGTTAAATACACAATTGTTCATGTTCATTACACAATAGTACTTATACAGTATTAAACAGTAATACTGTTTCACCTTACATACTATTGCATTTTGCTATATTTGCAAAATTCAAGTAAAGGACAGAAATTCAGAACAAAATGCATTCTTAAACTGGAAACTATCTCAAAACTAATTAGTTGCTTCACTAATATTATTTTCTAAATTGCAGCAAGGGGAGGGATATGTTGCATGATCACTGGCATACATGTTCAAACAATTTCAGGAAGGATTCAGAAAAAAAAACCATCTATTTTCTGCTTATCACATTTACATTTCTTTTCACTTTTGGTTTAGTTGATCGCATGTCGTTTTTTTTGGGGGGGGATTCTGTATTTTTCTCTTAACATTCTAAATTGCTCATTGCAAGGTCCACAAAGTTTGAATTTTCTCTTACTAAATTGCACCTCTTTAAGACTATAATTGTGTCTGAAGAGCTTAGGCATGCTTTGTTTATAGCCTCAGAGACAAAAAAAAACAAATAAACAAATAGAACAGCAAAAAACAATATTGAAAATTCTGTATGTATGGTTGTATTTCTGACTATGTATCAAGTTAATGTCATAATAGATCAAAGCATCATCTGAATTCCAACTGATATTGAAAAAACTAAGCAAGATCAGATTTGGTTAGTACTTGGCAAAGGACATCTCAGCATTTCGCAACATTATAGATTTGAATCAGGAAGTTGGAAATATAAAACCACTTTCATTTGCCAGGAAAACAACACAGATGTCCTAAATAGTCAAGTAAGAATTCAGGTGATTTTATTAATTAACAATAAAAACTGTTGATGCTCTGAGATCATACTACAAGATAAGTACTTTTGTTTCAATATACTATAAATGAAAAACTTATTTAAGAAATAAGTAGGAAAATGTTTACCAGAATGAGTTTTCTTTTTTATCAGAAAATGCATATCAGAGCCCTTCTCTGAAGGAGATGAGTGTTAAGACATAGGAAATATAAATAAATTGTTAGCCGTCATTCAACAAACAATACCACATTAATATCTCAGAATTCTGGGTTATTGTTTCACATGCTGCTCTGCTTTCTGGCAATACAGTATTCCAGGAGGAAGGATCATATTACATAAAAGATTTAAGAGTAGGGCTGAAACCATTATTTTCATGAGCTCCTTGTTTAAAAAAGCAACTGTTTCAAGGGAAACTGAGAAAACCAAGTGTGATTCACACAACAGGCTGTTGAGGTTTAAGTGACACAAAGAAATAAACATATTATGACCAAATAGACAAAATAAAACTTTAGAGCAGTTGTGCCTTGGATAGATTGTAATGCAGCCACACAAGATTGTAAACTTCTAACATTATCATATTACAACATTACATTTTTATATTTAATGTTATTAGTTATATTTTATATGTGGCCTAAGATAATTTTTCTTCACTTAATGTTATTTTGTCATTGAGCCTGTACTAAATAATTCCAATTCACATTTTCCCATGAATAGTATGGTTGATTATAACCAAACATCTATCCTTTTCTGAAGAGGTATGATAGCTTGCATTATCCACATCTGGAATTATATCTCCTATATTTCAATGTGCTTTTCCCTTCATTTACTACAAATACTTCAGGATCTGATAAATCCTTTAGTTAGAAAATATTTTTGCCCTGTTAACTATGTATGTGAAATAATACCAAGTATTCTGTGTTCTTATATAAAATGCCCAACTTGGTTGGCATATGGATCAAAACTGATGTGTAGAACAGATTTCACACTTTGCTGAACGTTCGGACATATTTCTCAGCTGTTTAAACGCGGAGTACAGTATCATATACAGTTTTGAGCTGCTCTTTGAAAATGTGCCTTCACCCAAGTGCCCAAGGGTTTAAAAATATCCCTAAGTCTATTCATATATTTATTCTGTCAATTAAATTGCATTATCTACTTTTTATGTTTTCTGTTGTTCTGTTAAGTTCATTGCAGTTGAGCAGCTATTAAATTCAAATATATAATTGAACAATAATAATGTCTTTCTGAAAGCATAACATTTATTATTTCTTTGGTGTCTCAGTAGAAATCAATGACATGATCCTTGGGCTACAGGACTCCAAAAGAAAGAGAGAGTTAAAAGAGCTGTACCTGTCAAATATATTGTCTTTTCACCAGTCTAATATTTGTTAGGTAATTTTATTTTGGGACTTTGCCTTGCAGTAAAAGGACCAAGACATACGGATGGAAATGATTGAAATAGCTGAGAAAAACCACTTAATTCAAGAGATTGAGCACTTAATTCAGATCTATTATCTTTGTACCAGTACAATATTTGTTAGGTAATTTTATTTTGAGATTACCAATACTGAGATGTGTGGGGGTGTAGTTTTGGGATGATATATGAAACAGAGATATATTCAGTACATTTAAGTCACTCAGAGTGGCCTTGCAGCGAGATGGGTGGCAAAATAAATAAATAAGACTTTTCATGGAAGAATGTAGCATCTGAAAAAATAAATGAGTGCAACCATAGAAGATGGCTTTCATATGGATCATCTACACAATGTATTATTTCTGCAATTTCCAGATCTTTAAAAATGATTCTTTCTATATTATGCTTTTGTAGAGTATGTCCAATTATAGACACCACACTTTAAGTATGATTTAGAGAAATTGGCTCAAAAAAGAAAAAAACAAAGAAGTTCAAGGGTCCAGAAACTAAATCTTATGAAAACAGATTGAAGGAAATTGATATAACAACTAAAACATGATCAAGGAATGACAGTTCTTGATTATAGAAGATTGGTATGTAAATATATATAGTATCTGTCTCCATCCAATCAAAGTATTTGTTAACTTGGGAAAATCTGAGAGCTTGAATGCGAAGCTTAATCCAAATTCTTTTCTCTGCAGTAGGTAATTGACTTATTTTTCATTTTATATTTTGTCTGCAATTTAGAGTGTTCTATCAATAATAATCAATTCTAGGTAAAAGGATAAGCATCTGGATAGCCATAAACACTAGATATGTGGCCAGCATTAGGATATGATAGCACTATTTCAATACCTGAAAGATGTCACATAAAACTGTCTTATCTTGTTCCAGATTATAGGACACAGAAAAATAGATGTATATTCAGCAAGGCAAATTCTGATTGAATGTATGGATAGAAGGGCAATCCAAACACTGGGTTGCTCCATTCTGTTTTAAGTGTTAGCTTTCCACCTATCAGGAAGAAACTCCACAAGCAGAAAGTATTTTTTCCCCTCCTGATTGCTCTATATATTCTAAAATATGATTGCACAACAATTGCTAGAAACTGGTTGGCAGTATAATCTCAACTAGTTACCCAACTTCTGTAAGATGCCAAAATATATAATTAAAGAGTTATGGTTTTCTATGTTTATATGCTGTTCCTGTACATAAACTATAATGTTAGCTCTTTGCAAGAACACTTTGTAATCTGCTCTTACAGCTACAGGTCAGATAGAATGTCTCTGCAGGTCAGGTAGAATGTCTCTATAGAATAGCATCTGATTATGAATGGCACAGAGATTATTGAATCAATCACACTTGTTCTTTTATGTTTTATATAACACGGGACAAAATGACTTAAATTTATTTTCTCTCTTCTAGCCAAAGTCAGATGATTACTATGCTTAATTTATTCTTCCTGACAAGGATTTTTTTTTAATATAATGTTACAACAAGTTGTTATGTAGCTACTATAGAGTGGCGGGAGATCCACTTGATTTCTGCATGATTATGTATGTGTATGTTTGTATATATGTCTATATTGCATGTCCACATTAGAGTTTCTCTTGCTCTTTTGGATCTGTTTGCCTTAATAAATTGAAATTGAATTGAATCAATACAGTAAGAGTAAATCTCACTAACAGCACTTAGACGTTACCTTCTAAACTCAGAATAAGACCCAGAGTATTGAATTTGGATGCATTTCTAAGTAGACATACATTAAACAGTGCTGACTTTGTCTATCTATAAGATTGAATGGTACTGGAGAATTAACAAACTAACATAAACCAGTAACTGAATTTAAAGCCAAAACAAAATTTCAAGAGTTGTTTAGATTGATTTTAGAAGACAGTAACATAGGAAGCATTTGTCTTATTTAGTATCCATATATTGGTACTACTCAAAATTTCTATGCCATTAACTATGCCAGTAATGTTCCATATTATATTTCAAAGGGTCTCCCAGCATTAATTATAAACATGAGAGTATAATTAATAGATTTTAAATGCAGATTTTAGATTTTTTAAAATAATAAATCATTATTTTTATTCTTTCATCATTTGGTCATTTTGAGCATGTTGACTTGATCAGTAAAAAGGGTAGCACAAACTTAAAAAAAAAAGTTTGGGCTTTAGCATTAACTGGATTTATTGAATAAAGTACAATAATGCATTCATCAATTTCATATTCTGTAACCATGGCAATCAGTTGAATGTAAGTATTGGCAATCATGTAAATTCTCATTAAATATTTAAGAACTTGGCAGATAGAAAGATTGTAATTTCTTAATTTGTCCCCCCCCCCCGGAAACGTAAATCACAGATGGACTAGATATTATTAGCAAAACAGAGCATTAACTACATATTGTGTATATCATGTGTATATCGCATGCGCGCACACACACACACACACACATGCTTACACTTATATATTGACAAAGAAAGAAAACAAAGGAAATAAGCTTGAGCCTTCCTTAATAATAACTAACTTTTCTGGATAGATTATGATGCAGCTTACCTCTATGATCCTGCAAGAGAAAATGTTAATGAGTCAAAAGCATATTATGCTTTACATTGGACAGACAGCAAAAAAAAAAAATCTATCTTCTACTCAGTGGACCTCATGGTACATTGGAATCCATAAAAGCTGCCATGTCCCCAGCACTTTATCTAGGACTATAACGCTATGACTGAAAACAAGCAAACAAATAAGGAATAGTAATCGTGTCTTCACTTGGAATGTAATGGAAGGAAGACAAGCTGAGAGAGTCTACATCTCCGGATCCAATACAAGGAAAGGCATCTGTTCACATCACTCTACCACCTTGTGACTAAATAAGGTTATCTTCCTTTTTCTAATCTTTTTTTTTCCCTTTTGAAAGTTTTCTAAAGTAACTTCTCTTTGGTTGATTAAAACAAATGAAGTCTTAGTAAAAAAATAATATGGAGAATTTATTTGCTTTAGTTCTGGTCGAATCAGTCACGAAATCTTGCTGCTGTTACAGAACAGTTGGGGTTTGGACAGGCTGGTCAGGTTGACAGTGGGACTATTGGGACCAAACTGAACACATGCAGAGTCCTATAAATATGCAAATTTCTATAGACTGCAACTGCACATTGCAGAGATGGATCATTTATTTAAAAAATGAATGAATGAATGAATGAAATGAATGAATGAATGAATGAATCAAATGAATGAATGAATGAATGAAATGAATGAATGAATGAATGCTAATTTGTACTCTGTAACTCACCTTTCTCATCTTTCTAAACCAGAGGTGTCAAACTCGCGGTATCGTGTTGTTGTCACGTGTTGTATCATGATTTTTTCCCCTTTGCTAAACCGAGGGTGGGCATGGCCAGCCCGTGATGCATCCAGTCCATGGGCCGTGAGTTTAACTTCCCTGTTCTAAACCAAAACAAGTTAACCATTCCTTCATTTTCATTATGTCTTCTCTCTTGCACTATTTAGAAAATGTTGCTCTCATTCTGAATCCATTCCCCTCTTTCAAATACCCCGACATTTAAGTGATCCAGATTCTTTTACTCAGCCAGCACAAGAGCCTTTACATTCCTGTTAATCTTCTTCTGATCTTCTTACAGTTTGGTAGTTTGGTGTGTTTCTTGGTATTCTCCATGGAAATGGTTATTATTTTGCTATTTATGAGACACACACCAATTCAGAATACAAAACTGCAAAGTGACCCTTTAAATGAAGTGCAGATGGCCCCAAATTCAGAGATCACCAGTCTTGTGGTGTTAATGCAGTTGCATCTCTAATCTGGCATGTAGACCATGATAATATCTGTGTGAAAGAGTGTGTGTAGGTGTGTACTAATACACTACAATATTTTGTCCAATTTGGAGTCTACAAAATCCTTCAGCTAAGAAGTACCACAGAACTCTCTGAAACACAAAGCAATTTCTTTCAAAGGGCATCTCTCTGGAAGGTTGCAATCTCTTTATTGCCCCAATTACGTTGTTTTCATTGTCTGCAATGAAAGTAGAACTTACTATCCATTCAGACCTTGATTTTTTTTATATACTACATGGAATGAAGGATACTGCATTCTGGACTTGCCAGATATAGAGGGAAACTTCCAAAGTTCTTTTGATACTTACAAGGTTGTTTCTGTTGATTAACTATTTTTTCCCATCCACACTGTAAGTTGGAGTGCCTTCCTCCAGAAACACCACATCCTTAAAAATGTGGCCCTGATTCCAGTGGCATTCTGGAAAGCTTTAAAGACATGAGTGTTCCTAATTTTTGTTCCTATTTTTTAGCAAACTTTGGCTTTATCAAATGTCCCTTCAAATACTTTTCTTTGCAAATTGAGTGGTCACATAAGTTTATAAAGAAGTGTACGTAGGGGAAAGATTTGACTTAGGCACATTCTCCCAAACTTTTTTATTATAATGATTTTACTTATGATGTTATTTCTTGTTTTTGGAGGTTCAGCTATGGCTGCCTTATTTTTCAATAAGCAACGCTGCTTAGAGCTGAACTACATGGTAAGCCAAGGGCTCCTTTGATGAATAGAAAGGCAGAATGAACTCTGTCATAAATACAATCAGCAGAGGTGACGGACTTTTTCATTTTTCATCAAAGCTAGAACTAAAATCAACTGCCTCAAACACACACTTTGAATGTTTAGGAGAAAAGGTTTCTGTTGGTATCAATAGGATAGTTTTTCCATTTAAACTTTCTCTTAGTAAGTTTCTCTTGTACTGAAGGCACTCCATTCTAATAATTTTGGGCAGAAAAAAGGAGAGATAAATCTATACTCAAAGGAGTCATATAATTATTGGCAACCCTTATTTTAAAAAAGAAGTTAAGCAGACCCACAATCCATTAGTATTTTGAATATGCATCATCCTCTATTTTTGGCAATAAGATGGTCAACTGGTTTAGTTCAGTTTACAGAGACCCAATTTTGTGGATATGAATATAATAAATAAATAATAAATAATAAAGGTGGTATACAAATAATAATAAAATAAATAAGAACAAAACAAAACCTAGCACATTCATTTCTATTAAATAGAGTACAATTAATGCTCAACTTACAAAATTATTGAGCCCAAAATTTCTGTAGCTAAGTGAGAAATTTGTTAAGTGAATTTTGCCCCATTTTACAACCTTTCAACATGCAAATAAAGAAGGAAAATTAAATATAATAACAAGAAATGTGGTTTTGGACTGCACTTTCCACATAGTTCAACAAAACTATTCTGATTTTGACTCTGGTTTCTTTGTTTTTAAATACCTCTGGATTCATAGTAAATTGATATTCAGGTTAGTATTCCTGGTGGCAGCTTTTTATATATCATTTTCTAACCAATAAATATGAACATTATACATGCATGAATAAAGAAATAAAGTAAAT
>JANHFL010001380.1:101591-115487 GCA_032468155.1 Oxyrhabdium leporinum
TGGTAAGTGAATCAATGAGGCACCCCCCCCCCCCATTTAATCTTCTCAGAGGAAGTTGCCTTAAGTTCAGAGCAATCTTCCTTTTGGGTAAATAAAAGTAATACTGAGAAAAAGAGACGAAGATTGCTCCAAAAAGGCAGTGAGATAGTAAAAAGTGAGTCTGTCAGACATTTGAGAAAAGCACATTCTTCCCTTTTATAATTGCCTCCATAAAAACATTTTAGGCAATCCTTTAAAATCATGATCTTCCAAATGCATTTTCTATCATCTGTTTGTTGTTAAGAGACATAGTTGCCCAGGAGAAAAAAAGCACTTGAAGTACTCAGTGTTGTTTTTTTAAGAAAAAGAAAGACAAAAACCTAAAAGATGCTTAGAATGATAAAGGATGCTGTTAATACATCCAAAGTCTTCAAGTGATTTGCAGGACAGTAATCAACAGAGGGGGGAAAAGCCCATACATGATAAAATAGAGGGAGTAGTCACTTTACCACTTTAAAAGCAAACTATAAATATAATTTTAGGAGGTGACGTTCATGAGCTTCTCAGTTCTTGGAGTTGCTACAAGCAAAGAGTCTTCTTATCTATTGTTTCTCCTCAGGGTCTCATGTGAATAAATGAAACTGCTTTACACTAGATTGCCCATTGGTCTATTCTATATAGCAGTGATGGCGAACCTTTTTGGCACTGAGTGCCGAAAGCACGTGTGCGCGCGCACATACCCAAAATGCAATGCAAGTGTCCTATGCATGCGCATGCCCCATGCGCATGCATGTGTACCCCGCGTGTGCTTGCACCCCCATGCATGCCCCCTGCCCCGTGCATGTGCTCCACCCCACATGCATGTGCTCACCCCCTGCACATACACCCTTCCTCCTGTGCATGTGCAACAGAGGCCCCAACACCAGCTGGCTGGTGGGAGGCGTGAGTGCATGCATGGTGGAGCTGAGCTGGGGCGACGGCACACATGCACACAGAGAGGGCTCTGCATGCCACCTGTGGCACATGTTCCATAGGTTCATCACCAGAGCTATACAGTATTGACTGTTCAGATTGGTTTGGGAAAATATACTGTGTCAGGAAAGTTGATCTTCTTGTTGAGGAACATAGCGAAATATTTACTCTTTAACCAAGTTTATTACCACTCTATCTACAATGACTGATATTTTTCTCTTTGTTCATTTACTGTATTTGCAGTCCACCCTTCAATAAAAAAAAAAACTATAGTAAGAAGAGTACAACTCATAAAGTAAAAATCAGGAGCAGTAATAATAATTGCAATAAAATAATAAAAATACAGCAACACATTGCAGAAAAATAGGAACAAAATTGTGCCATTCTAAACTCTTAAATGGCTCTTGGATTGCAGGGGTAAATAAAATAAAAGTCTTCCTTGGTGCTAAAACTACTATAATGAAGATGGTAAACTTAAAAAGTCTTAGTTATTTGTTTATTTATTGTATTTCATATTTCTTAACTGCTCATCTCCTTTAGGAAATCTATTGCCTTATTGGTCACATATTCTGTCCTGTATGTTGATAGACTCCATGTCATTCATATATTGGATGGGATTTTGTCAGCATTCTTTATTATAGGTGTCCACAAGGGTGGTTTAAAAAGTTAATATAGCAACCACAATCATGTCATCAAAAGCCTGCCCCAAGTATAAAAAAAATTGGGGTTGCAATTTCAGTTGTGGATGCTATCTTGACTTTTTTTTTTCTTTTTTTTAACCACTGCTGCAATCTCCCCTGTCTTTACATTTGATTCATAAAAATTAGTTGTTCACAGGTCTGTTTCATGTTTTGCCCCTGCAACACACTGCATTACCAAACACCTTTTCCCATTTTGTATATCTCCATTTTCATAGTTTGAGCACCATGATTTCATATTTTCATCTATTCTTCCATTTCTTATAGGTATGAAATTTATAGGTATGGTAAGGCAGCCTAGGGAGATTTTACAAGGAAATGGGGGGGGGGTGCGTGCGTGCGTGAGAGAGAGAGAGAGAGACAGACAGACAGACAGACAGACAGAGACAGAGACAGAGACAGAGACAGAGACAGGTTACTTTGCAAAGAATGTAGGCCTGTAGATTTTGTAAGTAACTGTAATAACAACATTTGCCATATATTGTTGAGAATTCTGATTTTCTTCAATACACGAGAAAAACAAAAGTTGAGGGCAAAACATTCAAATGTTAGAGATCCATCTTCAAATTATACTGTTATTCTTCCTAAATAAAGATTTCACAGGGATTCAAATGCTATCACATTTTGTAAGACCAGACAGATGAAATTGGTTTTTTTTTACATTCCTGTTTGCCCAATGTGAATCCAGTATTTACCTACAGACTGAACTCACACAATAATCAGATCAAAGTAAAAAACTAACAGAACCATTTGTACAGCTTAAGCTTTCTTAACCTTGTTTAGTATCTTGTAATTTAGTGTGCTTCTAAATCTACCCCTTTGATTAGTTTTCTACATTAATGCCAAGGGAGAAAATGGATTAGTTCATTAACCAGGGTAAGTACATTGTATGAGAAGAGCTAGTAGTCAACCCAAGGCCAACCCAGTCACATACTAAAGTTATGCCAGTATCCAACCTGAAGACAAACCCATAAAGGTGATTCATTTCTATGGGCATCTGTGATGCAGTCAAATATTCCTGCTGGGGAAAGTGGGTAAGGCATGTGATATTTAAAGGATGTTAATGAAAAAATGACAGATGTGAAACAAATCTTATCTGATGTAGAACTAGTGGAACCAGAAATATTGATAGAAAAATGTGGATTACACTTATAGAGAAAGTAGAAGTGGCAGGTAAAGAGAATGACCTAGGGAAAGGCTCTTTTCTGGATATACAAGCAGAGCAAATGAGGCTTGTAAAAGACACTTAAAAAAAAGCCTACGTGATGAAACAAAGAAGAATTGAGGAGAAATAAAATCCCTTGACAATATTTAAATGAATGAAAGATTAAGATTTTCAGAGGTAAAAGGAAGGAATATAAAGTTGGTTTATCTGATCAAGATTAAAATAAATCATGCTTTTTATAAAATTCTGGTAAGCCTTCACTGACTTTTTGCTTACACTAGGATTGAAAATGATACCTTATGTATTTGATTATAAGTAAGGGATGGATTATGAAAAGAGATGTTTGTAATATAATAGGGGATTAAAAACTTACCAAACTTGTTTATACTTCTTGTGATGAAGCTTGAAAGTAACTTCCTTATATATTTGTTTTCTTTTTCTTTATTTCACTCTCCTTTTACTTTACTTTCTTTTTTTAACTTTTTGTTTATTTTTATTTTTTATTCTCTGTTTTTGTTCTCCTTTCTTTCTCTGAGTTTACCATACATTAGTTTTTATTACTGTGATTATTGTAATGTAACTAATTCATTCATTCATTTTTCACATTTCTGAACTGCCCATCTCCCTCAAAAGGGACTCTTTATGCATAGTATAAATTCATAAATAAATAAGCATCCATGTCTCCTAGCCAAAGAAAGGATTGGACTGATCACAAGAAAAATAATTTGAAAGATAAATAAGAGATAACATGTGTCTGTCCTTAAGAATGCTGATGATATCAGTGAAATATCTGAGAACTATTTATTGTTTGTTTGTTAGATTTATAGGCTGCTGTTATTGCCTTTCTTCCTCCCATTTTTGCCCCACAACAACTACTTCATTGAGTGGTGGGCCAAATGGCGAGCAGTGATTTCCTGTAGATATGAGTGGACTTGAGTCTTAGCTTACTCTGTTCCAAAGAACACCTTATCCATGATGCAACTTATTTGGGGTGAAGCACGGAGGAAGAGATTTTCACTACAAATCTAGACTCTCTATCCCTTTGCCCAGATGGTTCTTTTTATATTAGAAAGACTTCGCTTCCCATACTACTCTTGTCAAAACATGTCAGCTCTTTTCTCATAGGACTTCTGTCTACCTAGCCTGCCAGATCTGCAAAGAGATGAATAAGGTATGGTTTCCTCAATACTCTGGTCACTATAAATCATCAGTCACCCATACCAACTTAAATCTCAAAACTCAAGGTGGCAGCATCTAACTTGACAAGGCTCTTGAAGAAGAAGAAAAAAAATAACAACCCAGGACTGAACATGTCTAAAGAAAAAGAAACACAAGTGACATAGTGTAAAACAAATTCCTTTTATAATGGAAAATCCAAGCTCAGGAAGAAGATAAACACCCCGCAAACCATCTATTTCTTTTCCTGCAAGCAGAGAAAGAAGCTGTAGCAAGATGCCTCTTCTGGTAAGGAAAATAGATGGCAGATTGTTATGAGTGGTTCTAAGTTTCAATTAAGTTTTATGCTAAAATAAACAGCCCAAATAAATTCATAAGAAATGGTGCCTATTCTTAAGAGAAGTCAGGAAAACCCCTACAGTTAGTCGTCAACTGACAACAGTTCATTTAGTGACCATTCAAAGTTACAACAGTACTGAAAAAAAGAAACTTATGATCGTTTTTCACACATCGCAGCATTCCTGTGGTCACGTGATCAAAATTCAGATGCTTGGAAACTGACTCATATTTATGATGGTCATAAGATCACCTTTTATGACATTCTGACAAGCAAAGTCAATGAAGAAGCCAGATTCACATTATTCACTTAACAACTCTAGTAAGAAAGGTCATAAAATGGGGCAAAATTCCCTTAGCAAATGTCTCACTTAGCAACAGAAATTTTGGCTTCAGTTGTGGTTGTAAGTTAATGACTACCTATATTGAATTTCTATTACAATAGGATCAAATCTGGTTGGAAATGTGGGGAAGGAATTCTTCGATATACTCCTATCAATCCAAGGCAAGTGACCATGGAGATTCTCAGTCATCCAGGTCACAAAACCTTTGAGCAATGTGAATTTTTATATAGTAGCAAAGTAGGCTATTCTTCACACTCTTTCCATTTCAAAATGCCAAAATAAATAGCATAACATACTGTATGTACTAAATTTACTGTCCAATTCCTTTGGCCAGGAAAACCCCGTGAATTGCACTTACATGGATGCAGATCAGATCTTCCCCCTCCAGGTAAGAAAAATGAAACACTACCTGGTTCCCCCCTTATGTATATCTTGTTCATTCATTCTTAGGTCCAAAGTTTATTGTTTGTAAAGGAAACCAATGGAAGCGAACACATTCCAGTTTTGAATCAGAGTCCCACCGAGACATAGGCTGGGCTAATCTATCAGTCTAACTTGTTTTCATTACGACATGTTGAACAAGCCAGATGCAGTCTTTTAAAGATGAGCAGGCTAATTGTGGCTTGTCCATTTGATTTCTGGTTGGCATCCTTTCTCTTTTTCTTTTTTTTAATTATTCTTCTCTTGGATTACTAGAGGCTAGGGACAGATATAAAAACAAGCCAGATTTAAGATAGAAGACCACATAATAAGCCATACCAAACCATATCATTAAACAACACAGCAGAACAATAACAAATTATACGCAAGAAGGCTATGTATTTTAACTTTATTGTTTCCCTCCTGCGTTGTTAGTATTCTGTGGCGCTTTTTAAAAAAATATCAAATATAATCATTAATACCAAAACAGCTTCATAATCTCTGATATTAACCCGATTTTTAAGTATTTATGTGCACAATGGAGAATTTGAGATATTAGCTGGGAAACTGTCTTGCAACATAATTGGCTTTTTATGAACTGCTATTGCACTATGTAATGAACACGGGAAGAAAAAAAAATTAAACACACACACACAGCAAGAGAGAAATATATATATATATTTAACCTTAACCCTAACCCTAACCCTAACCCTAACCCTAACCCTAACCCTAACCCTAACCCTATATAATATATATATTCACCAACTGACAGTGTGTTATACTAACTAGGGTTTCATGCTAAGAAATGGCCTTAAAAGTAAATTTACAGCTGAGGTGGCATTTTTAAGTCACATGCACTTTTAGCTTGATGGCTGCAGCCAGTTCTGTGACATCTTTAGAATAAGATCTTGCTTTTCCAGCAAAACAAAAGAACCATTAATGACACCAATTAACCAGCGTAATTCTCATTTGCGCCTCTTTATTACCTTCAATGTACAGTGTATGATACATCCCATTAATTGTTAACATACATGCAAGTCAAGATCTTTTATTAGACTAAGTCATCTATCACTGATGCAGTCAGATAACTGCATTTTGCTGAGCCTGCTGATACCCACCTCAGCAAAGAGTGCAGCAGCAGTTTTACAGCAAAACTAATTTTGACAAATACTAACTAAGCCTTTATATTTTTTTAAAAAATGCCTCTGGCTTTATATTTAAGTACCTTTGCTTTCATTTTTCATGTTTATTTCCATTGTTTTTATTATTATGTTGAGGTCCTTGAATATCTTTTGTTCTCAGCTGCTGCAAAGGACTGTTTTTGTTCCTTATGGATTTATTATTGCTATTTATTTTCCAACATTGAGCTCAATTTTTAAATTTATTGTTTGATGTGATTATCCAGAGTCTCATTTGCCCTCTTCATCTTGATTTGGATGGTTGTAAAGTTCCAGGTGATTTTTGTTGATGTGTCCTCTCATGGGATGAAGTAGTAAATGATTTTTTTAATGAAACCGTATCAGTTACCACAACCAACCATATCCATATTTACAGTGATGTAGAAATAACACCTTCTAACGTCTTCCTGTACCCACTCTTTAGAAATGGAACCACAGGCGCAAAATTAACTCTTTTGTCATGTGCTTCCACAAGGCAAACAGAAATACTTGTATCAATTTTTGGGGGGACTCACAAAGCAGAGCTCACAAGATGCCTTTTTAAATCAGTCAGTCAGACACAACAGTGTTGAGACTCTAGAAAGAGTGCAGAGAAGAGCAACCAAGATGATTAGGGGACTGGAGACTAAAACACATGAAGAACAGTTACAGGAACTGGGCATGGCTAGTCTAGTGAAGAGAAGGACCAGGGGAGACATGATAGCAGTCTTCCAATATTTGAGGGCCTGCCACAGAGAGGAAGCAGGTCAAGCTATTCTCCAAGGCACCTGAAGGCCAGACAAAGAATAATGGATTGAAACTGAACAAGGAGAGAGTCAACCTAGATATAAGCAGAAATTTTTTGACAGTGGGAACAATCAACCAATGGAACAGCTTGCCTTCAGAAGTTGTGGCAGCTTCATCACTGGAGGTTTTCAAGAAGAGATTGGACTGCCACTTGTCAGAAATGGTGTAGGGTCTCCTGCTTGGCGGTGTGTGTGTAGACTAGATGACCTACAAGGTTCCTTCCAACTCTGTTAATCTAAAATGTTAAAAATGAAATTGAGCTCTCTAATATTAACTGAAATTATTTACAAAGGGGATGCCACTGAAGGATAAACCAGTGACATCTTGCCTATAACCAACATGGCAAACCTGAAATCTCAACTGATATAACAGATGTTATTGGTTTTAACAGCTGTTTAAATCAAAATAGGATACATGAAAAACAATTCTGCTTCCCCATTGGAGGGTGTGTGTGTGTGAAAGAAGGCGTTAGCCTCCATTCTAGGATTGTAATGGGGATTCCCAAAACCTTCAGGCTGCAGTAGGCAACAGGAGAAGGGGGAGTTTCCTGACTATCTTGTTGGATTTATAAGCAATGAAATTAAAATGTACTGGGAGTGTCATACCAACCGCATTACAATGAACCAAAATTGCCAAGCCTAAATCATTCCAACTATCTTTTGAGGGTTGATATATTTTGTATCATTATCTTCTGCTTCAGGCAATACCACCCAGTCAAGAACTAGAAGATGAATAGCTTAGATGCAGGGGTGTCCAACCTTGGCAACTTTATAACCTGCAGATTTCAACTCCCAGAATTCCCTAGCCAGTCATGCTGGATGGAGAATTCTGGGAGTTCATGTCTACAAGCATTAAAGTTGCCAAGGTTGAACATCCTGGCTTAGAGCTGATGGTATGACTTAGAGGTCCTGAGTCCAGTTTCCCTCTTCTCATAACTCCACTAAGAAAAATATGAATTTGCAAAATAATTTCAAATTTTGATTTCAATGAGCAATGGACAACATTTCCACAAGAGTGGTGCAAACATAACTAAGCTAAAGTCAGTGATCAAAAGATTCAATGCAGAAATTGCAAGTTGATGATTGCTTGAAATTTAAATCAAAATGTATTGAGAGATTCCTTAACAACCACATCTTACACTTTGTTTTGGTTGATAGTTCAACAAAATATCTCAAAACTTTTTTTAAAAATGAGTAGAACCCCTTAAGACACATCATTACATAAGCAGAGGGAGAAAAAAGTATCATATTCATTTGTACTTTAGGGTATGATCTCAATGTTTAGATACCTCCTCTTTCCAACATCTCAATTTACTTTGTATAATATCATAGCTATGTCTAAATTTTGGCCTACTTTAGCTGATTTATTTGCATGTTTGTTTGCTTGTTTATTTAGTGTGTATGTGTGTGAGTTTGTGTGTACACCATTTGAATTAAAGCATTACAATCCACTAATAACTAACAAGATTCCCTGAAGAGAGTTCATCCAGTCATTTTAATTACACTTTCAGCCCCGGTTATTGTACTTGTGTCTGCAAAGAATGTTTCTAGCCATAAAATCTCATCATCTGCCACATTTATGGATAACCAAAGGGTGTCCGGAGGGCAGAAATGCCACAGTGAAAGATTGTCCTGCAATTCAGTGCAGAATTTATAACTTTCCTTAGGGCTAAACTGTCAGCTTGATCAGAGAAGTCTGAGAAAAGCTCCAGCAAAGCATTAATATATATATATTTTAAGGGTCCAGATAAATATATATATATGTGCGCTGTTGGCAGTCACACTCTTTTTTTTTAAAAGGTCCAGTTCAAAGATAACAAATTACATCTATAACAAAGGCACTCTGCCCAATGCAGGAAGGTTAGCATTTTTGAGTGCAACTGCATAGGCAAAATTGATGTCTCTCCTGGAATTTTTACAGGGATAGCAACGTAGTAATGACAGTATCTCATGAAATATCATTTATTTATTTATTTTATTCATATCTTGCATTTCTACATCACCCATCTCCCTCAAGGAGGGACTCATAATTCCTGATTCAAGGAGGGACTCATAACTCCTGATTCCCTCCAAAATCAGGTGATTTTTTTAGATTCCTTTGCCTTAAACCTGTCTACTGTACTTAATGTTGCTGTCAGACTTCCCCTACCAAAAGGAAGATATGTCTCACTGCCACTGTCACTTCCCTAGTCTTCCAATCTGTTCCAAAAATAAATTTTAAAATAATCCTTGGTGGAATCATCCCAAAACGATACACATGGTGGTTTTGCTCTTCATCACAGATTACTTGTTATATGTCAGAGCTCTATATAGAGATGCATGCCATAAGATACTTTTGACAGCAGCATAATAGACTAATGGTTGTTAACAAGAAGAAGAGAAAAGAGGAATGGCATGGGAAGAAGAGACAAAGATGGTACAAATTCTGTAAGTGCAAACATACCCCTTGCTTCTGAACAATTAATCAGTGGAACGAGTTGCCTCCCAAAGTTGTGGGTACTCCAACACTGATGATTTTTAAGAATGGATTGGACTGAAATCCAATCTCGACAGATTTGTCTCAAATGGTGTAGGATTTCCTGCTTGAGCAGGGGGTTGGACTAGAAGGTCCCTTCTGACTCTGTTATTCAGTTATTCATTTCTGATATTGGTTCAGTTAAGAATTAAATTAGTTACTGCCAGGTTTAAGCAAATTATTTTGCTGTCAGAATGGAAGGACAAAATGGTCAAGTAGATAAAGAGTTGGATATTTTTCCTGCATCAATGATAGAACATTTCTTCCATTACTTTTGAGTATAGAAAGCTACCTAGATCAGGGGTCTAGGTAGCTGGCTGAGGAATTCTGGGAGTTGAAGTCCTCAAGTCTTAAATTTGCCAAGATTAGAGACCCCCGATCTAGATGACAGGGCATGATGTAATGGTCCAACTTGGCATCAGTCTTGTCCTCACTCTATGAAGTGATAAGGTTGGGCTTTGCAGGCATCCAGGGAAGGACTGGAATGGAAACTTGGATGTGTTATATTGGGTCTAGCTATTCATTTGATTGAAATTAGTTTAGAAATGATAGTTCTATTTCAGTAGATCAGTTTGATGAGTATCTCCAACATGATACATTGATGCTTCTCCTGGATCCATGCACAGTATGCAGGGTGGACAACATATACCGTTGAATCGCATCTCCCAGAATTCCTCAATACTGATTACAGAAGTTAGGTCTCTTTGTTGTTACAGCTTTTGTTTACTCTAGTGGCCAGCCAACCATTTGCCAAGAGAAAAAAAAACACAATTTTCTCTTTCTCTTCCTTTGAACCAAATAGTATCAGGGGTGGACTACCTTAATAGCAGAAAACAATAGATGAGACCTCTTCCATTAATTTATATAATTCATTTTAACCATGTTTAAAATGCTATCTACAACTTTATATTTTGACAATAAGCACCATAAATTAGTCACACTCTTTGGTTTTGCATGTCAGTAGATGGCAGCATCTGGACTATTGTACATTGTTTAGTCTTGAAAATTAAATGTGGTTTGGATTGGGTTGGATGGAAAATTTCAGGAAAACAAAGCTGCAAGCTCGACTAGGAAGTGCAAAAAAAGAAAATCCCCAAAGGAGTCAGTGACAAACCACTTCCATATTTGTCCAGGAAACTGCATGGACATCCTCATGAAATCTCCATGAATCACGTTCAGCTCAAGATTAATTTCACATTATGTTTTAACCTTACCTACCTATTCTTATACCCACCTTTCTCCAACTCAAACTGTATATAAAAACAGTTTCTGAAAAATGCATCTGAAAAAGACTGTTTCTGAGTTTAACTGATTTATTTAAAGAATGTATAGGGGCAGCCATCTCTAAAAATGTGATGCTGGGTGATTCACAAAATTCTAAAAAATGGAAAATAAAACCACCAATATAAGTAACAACAAAATATGACTGTCAACAACTGAATCTACTATAACTCTTAAGAGTAGGGACTCTACTCATTCTGACTCAAATGTGTAAGGTAAGAGCTGTCTTTGTATAGGTTTGGGGACACGTATGGCTTCGTAGGTGATAACGAATATCTTGAATATACACAGAAGCCTGTGGAAAATGAATGCAGCTCGCAGAGAAGAGGCATCACTATGAGAAATGCCTATAACAACCTGTGCTAAAACATTCTGGACCAATTTCAGATTGTGGATGATCTTCAAGGGCAACTCCACATAGGATGTATTGTGATAGAAAATGAAGTTTTACATAGCAGGAACTGTGAGCCCAGGAGGACTGCCGTTCTGTGCCGAATGCAAGCAAGACTGAAGGATGAAATTTTTCCAGTTTCAGGATCCATGGGTCCAAACCACACAGTCACTTGGGCTAGGTAGGGCAAGGCCTCTGCTTCTCCATCATGACCCCTTCAGTTTCCAGATACTGGGATAGAACCTTAACAGCATGTTTTATTGTCATTCGCTTAGATGGCTAGGCGCAAAAGTGTACAACTGAGAAACCTCAGCATGTCAATGATACTTATCCTATGCTAATGGGTGACCTCATCCAGCAGCTTCATGTGTACATGTTAAAGAGGAGTGGGGAGAAGATAGAGCCCTGAGGTACCCTAGAAACAGAGGTGTAGGACTTGGCTATTTTCCCCCGCCATACCACTGACTGGAATCAGCCCTGAAGGAAGGGGGATAGCCATCTCAAAACAGTGTTCCTTTCCCCTATTTCCATGAGATGATACTGGAAAATTCTATGGTCAACAGTATCAAAAACTGATGAGAGATTGTGTGGATTGGTAAATGCACCACTCCATCCTGAGCCCACCTGAGGTCATCTGCAAAGGTGGCCATGCTTGTCTCAGTAATGTAATCCCAGGCTGAAATCTGATAAGAAGGGTCCAGATAATCTATTTCTTCCAGGATCCTTTGGAGTTGTTGGCTAACCATCTTTTCAACCAACTTCCCCAAACAGAGAAGATTGGAGACTGAACGAACATTGTGCAGATGCATGGAATGTAGCAATAGTTTCTTGAGGAAGTAATACTTAAGTATAATAAATTACTTTCTGCTTCTGGATACTCCTGCTAATGGATATGATTACAGAAAAGCCCTGGACATACTATATTCTGGAAAACACCTACCTTTTTCAAACAGAATTGTAAACAAAATTCTGGAGTGTGATTTTTTCTTAGCCTTTGTCCTCCAACTGACCGTGGGAAGATTCAGAAGGGATGATGCAGAGTCAAAGAAAGTCAGCACTTTCAAGAGCCAATCAATGAAGCAAGATTGCTGTCTCCTTGCACAGGAAAGGAAATACGTCCCTCTTGGTCCAGAGACCCAGACATCTCTCTATTATAAACTTATGCTGCTTGTAAAAAGCAGAATGGTTAAAATTCAGAGAAGCACCACTGCTGTTTTGTTTTTCCTTCAAGGGCAGGAGTTAGCTAGATCTTAAGCCCCTCTTTCAGTTCTGTAGTGAGGAGCAGATGAGACAGACCTCAGATCCCACTTCTACCCGGAAGCAACTTGGTCACCGATATTCATTTGAAATTGTATCGATATACAATTCCATGGTTCCATGGATATCAGTGGCGACTGAGCTTTGACCATTTCAGTCACCTGGATCTCACCTTCTAGACTTCCCAGTCAATTTTCTTGGAACAGAAATCTCAATCTCTCTGGATGGCACCAGATTGTGGAAGGCTGACAGACAGGTTTAGAACATTCATATTTTACAGGAAAAAAATGAGTTGTTTCTCCCAGATGATTCCTCAGATGATGTATTTCTCACAAGAACAGCAGATCTTACTTGATTGCCACCAACTGGGACTTGCCCAGGGAGAATGGCACCTGAACATCTTGGCACCATCAGGATTTGACTTTCGCTGTGATTCACCCAGCCTCAAACCAACAGAACCAGAGTGAGGCATCACCTTTTGCTCTAGTTCCTTTCAAATCTCATTCCATCAGAATTAGAGCAGAGACAAATATTAAAGTCGTAAACAGGAGGATAATTTTGCCTCTAATCTGATTTTCCTCAAGGGTGTTTGAAGTTCGCTTTGCAAGGCCTGTATGCTACAATTAGAAGGTTCACAGGCTTAAGGAGTGCCCCCACCCTGTGAGAAATGTGCAGGATGTGGTTGAAACTTTTCATATCCTGTACACCTTTCAATAAAAAAGTCATTTAGTAACCTAACTTGGGGGCTTTCGTGCTTCCTTAAGTGTGGCAACTGAGCCTGGAAGGATCTTTTGAGACTAAAACTGAAAAAAGCAGCCTCAGAGGCTAGTAATAAGATTTTCAAAACTTTATTTGAATAGTGAAATAGAAATCTGCACATTGGCATGTTTTGCTTCTCCACGAGACTTACATGAATTAGAACTGAATCCTAGTATACTAGGATTAGAAGGGGACATTTAAGTA
Source organism: Oxyrhabdium leporinum (assembly GCA_032468155.1). Classification (NCBI taxonomy): domain Eukaryota; kingdom Metazoa; phylum Chordata; class Lepidosauria; order Squamata; family Cyclocoridae; genus Oxyrhabdium; species Oxyrhabdium leporinum. Next base: position 115,052 of record JANHFL010001380.1, read on the forward strand.
TTAGAACTACGCACATCCTGCCTATGGTATTAGGAGTATGAAGTGTATAGACTCTAGAAAGAGTGCAGAGAAGAGCAACAAAAATGATTAGGGGCCTGGAGGCTAAAACATATAAAGAATGGTTGCTGAAATTGGGTATGTCCAGTTTAATGAAAAGAAGGACTAGGGATGACATGATAGCAGTCTTCCGATATCTCAAGCTATTCTCCAAAGCACCTGAGGGCAGAACAAGAAGCAATGGATGGAAACTAACCAAGGAGAGAAGCAACCAAGAACTAAGGAGGAATTTCCTGACAGTTAGAACAATTAACCAGTGGAACTGCTTGCCTCCAGAAGTTGTGAATTCTCCAACACTGGAGGTTTTTAAGAAAAGATTGGACAACCATTTGTCTGAAATGGTATAGGGTTTCCTGCCTGAGCAGGGGGTTGGACTAGA
>JANHFL010001380.1:118924-129528 GCA_032468155.1 Oxyrhabdium leporinum
TGCCAAATTGCAGGCAGCCAGCAGTCAGCAGAAGTAGCCTGCAGTACTGCATTCTAACCACTGCGCCACCACAGCTCAATACAGTAGTTCAAAGGCATCAATATTCTTCCTATCTTGCTTTTGCTTCCATAGAGTGTCTCGGGGGAATACCAAGATCTCCAAGATTCTGAACTTTACATGTATAAACTTTATCAGCCCATTGCTCAGAAATTGTTACTTGGCAATTCCCAAGTAAGTAAATGAGTAAAGCGTGGTTTGCATTGGAGGCCAGATAGCATTGCAACTAAATTCTTCATTCACAAGAGCTTACAGCGAACCAATTAAGTCCTTGTTGATAGGAAAATACTGCACTTATAGGAGTCCATTTAAATGGGGTTAAAGTGTATATATCATAGGTGGGAGGTGGCAAGCAGCCATTTCTGCCACCCCTTCAAAAGCACCCATTAAAATGCCCAAGTGCCTTGCTGCAAGAAGAGGAAATGCACTACTCTCAGCAAAGAATTCAGAAGATTCAACACAAAAAAACAGCAGTTCAAAAGACGACACTGAATGGGTATAAAATGTGTATAGCAATATCTATGAAGTAATGTCCTTAGAAATAATTGTATTACACATTATAGTTCTTTTCACCAGAAGGGGGACTAGATCAGGGACCAGGATTTCTTTCACTAGCCGTCTGCTGTCTGGAAGCTTACTATTGCTGGACTATTTAAATATAATCATTGTTGTCCTTTTCTAATTTTTTTTGCCTAAAACTAGATATAGACCGTACAGATCTTCAAGCAGATAGTTGTTCTTCGCAAGAAGGATGCACGACCAGTTAGGCATGCTTGTCAGTACCACTCAAGAATTGTCCCTTATTTACCCCCAAACATCCATTTCTTGATTAACCATCTTCCCTTAGGGCGATTTTAAAAAACAGGGGAAAAAAATTGTTGAATGTCTGATTCTTTCCCACCCACCGTTTCTTCTTCACAGTTTCGGGAACTTACTCATAAATAATTTATTTCACACATTTTGTATTTGTGCTTGATGCCAAAGTTGATAATGATCCTCTTCTTATTTAGCTGTCATCTGAAAGTAGTTGCCAGATAATTCTTGGGAGAAAGTCAGGAGGCATATTCTGAGCAGTTTGTTGTCAATATGCGTGAGAGCTCAAATCCAAGCTGTTTGCCCTGCACAAGTTTATCGCACAGATGCAAAGTTTAATGCTGGTGATATTTCCTTTTAAATGCATTTTTGAATGCCCTGTCTCTGCGGAACTTGTGGGCAATCTGTTTTCCCACTGGCATTGTTGACTCCTTTCGCACTTTGTATGGTGATGGTTGGAGTCAAGACAAATTCCATGGTGCCTTCGTGTATCCATGGCTTAGAATAGTGTTTCCCTATCTCAGCAATATTAAGATATGTGGACTTCAACTCCCAGAATTCCCCAGCCAACATACTGTCCGGGGAATTCTGAGACTTGAACTCCACAAATCTTAAAGTTGCTGAAGTTGAGAAACACTGGTATGGAATGTAGTATCACCTCTCCCCTCCATTTTAGTTACCATCAGAACACCTAACCATGATTACTTACAATTAGGTCCTTTGGAAGAAGAAAGTACCTAGTTGGAAAAATTGTTTCTATGGTATTATTTCACAATTATAGCTTACATGAAGAAAGATTATTGTAGCCCAGAAGTTTGCTCTTATAGCAACTGTTCAAGGTTGTTTATTTGCACGTATAGACTGAAAATCTAGCTTATTTGATTTTCTTTCTGCATGGAATGGAGGGAGAGGGGAGTTTAATTACACCAGGACCAGCAGTGAGTTACGATGAGGCATCAATTTTATTGCATTCTCCTAGTAGTTGATATATAGCTATGTTGGTATAGTGATTAAGGTGTTGAATTAAGGACAGGAATGCCTGAGTTCTGTCCTCCTTCAGGCCCGAAGCTAGCTGGGGAACTTTGGGTCCTCTCTTTCAATCCTAGGAAGAAGGTACCTGCAAGCCATTTCGGTAAATGATCAAATATGTATGGACAGCTTCATGTTGTCATCAAAAATTGGCATTGACCTAATGGATCATAACAAGAACTCTGACAATATAGAAAGTGGATGTGTCTGAATCGTTGTATCATTTGTATTGTCTTAGCACTTTTATTAGTGAAGAACTTTTATTTGTGAAGCTTTGTGAAGAACTGGGGTATTCAGAGGCTGTTATCTGGAAAGGCTCATTTTGTTCAGTTAATTTGTAAAATTTATATACTGTTCTTCAAAACTAGGTATTTCAGCCATAAGCATGCAGATGGAGGAAGAACCTAGTATGGGAGGGAAAATATTAGCTTTTCATTCCCATGTATTACAAGCTGCCTGAGGGTAACCCAACTATATCTACACCCTTCCTAACTGCAGCTTTATTCACCCTTGTGTTTACCATACTGATGGAGATCACCACAATTCTATCAGAAACTACATTTAAAATATTTCGTTTTGTTTTTTTTAAGGAAAGACTGGACAATTACCTACCTGAAATGGTACACTGTCTCCTGCTTGAGCTTGACTAGGAAACCTCCAAGGTCCTTTCCAGCTCTATTCTGATTTATGATTGCCCTGAGTAACAGGTAATCATTATAATATATGGAAATTGTTTACTTAAAACAGGGATATTCAACGCCACTCCTAAGTTTTTTCCTGCTTTTTAATATGACAAGTGTATTCTAATTTTTGTGTCACATTTTTTGCACTGTTTTAAAGTTTTAGTCCCCTATGAATTAAATTAATGTTTGAATAAATTCAGAAATTGAAAAATGACATGAATAATCATTTCTTTGAAGAAATGGGAGATATTGCTAAATTCTTTTTAAAACTGAATCCTCACTAAGATAGTATTTCATAATGAAGTCACCCTTGCTGAAATACCTAGAGCACAATCATTTTGAAAAATTCTGCCCATGTTTAATGTGTAGCATTTCATAACCACATCTTATTTCAAGATATCATTGTACTATTGGCTATAAAATGCATGTTGGTTTTTTTTAGTAGTAGTTCTGGGCATGTATAGTATGAAAAACTTCTATGTTCCCATTTTCCTTCTTTCAATGGCCACAACAAAGGTTTATCCATTGATATGGATTCATCTCAAGAACCTTTCAAGTCCACTTCTTGTACACTGAGCAGGACAAAGGCTGGAACACTACTTATTGAAGCCACTTTTCAATTCTGCTTATTTTTTGCTAGCTATGGATATATATATATATCACCTCCCTGCCCCCAGGGGTAACTTTGAGTGTAAGGCCAAGAAGCATTTGAACTTATCCTTGGGTCTGCCCCAACTTGAAAAAATCACAGTGAGCATGATTTCCAGATTTAAATGCTTATGTCCTACAGCATACCAAGGTGGATGTACCTCTGACCAGGTTATAATCAGCCCTATATATTGAGGTGCAAAAGAGGGAGGAGTGAGAGATGGGTGAAGAGTTCTCCATCTTGGGTGGCCTTGCTTAAGATTCAACCACAGGTACAGTGCCAAGGGGGATCTGGGAAAGTACAAAGTATCCAAGAAAAGAGGCACTGGGCTGAGTGAGTTGTAGGGCTGCTTCCCCTTCTCTTGATATGCCAAGCTATGTATAAAAATGAGTTCATTGACCTGTACAGCCAGAAATTGAAGGACAAGCTGTATCTGTCTCCATACATGGAGACATGATAAACCAAACCTCATTTTTATTACTTTCTTCAAACAAAGCTAATAAATCAGGATCCTCAAAGATGTGTGTTATGCAAAACTTAATTGGATTTGGCACACAACCCACTAGGAGCAGCACTTATCTGACTTCAGATCAGAGAGCTTGATTTTAATGGGTGGATTTGTGTCGCCCACGTCGGTGTTGCTAAATCCTGCTTTTAAATACAGTCTGCATGCATATTTCTTTCTGGGAAGTGGAGGAGTTGAGCATTGTTTGGTCTTTTGTGCAATATGAATGAAAGGAGAGGCCCTCAAGAATGGAAGACAATGCTTCTATGAAGGCATGGATCTCAACTCCCTAGTGATAGGCTAATCATCTAATAAGAACTCTGAAACTCTTTTTTCAAACCTCTCCAAATACTTGGCAGCCTGGCACAACACATGGCACATTCACTGGTGCACATTTCGAGGCTTCTCTTATTTTGTATCTTATCTGTCTGCCAAAGATGTGGGGAAACACTGTAAAGAGAAGAAAGGTTTTTCTTCCTCCAGTCCTTATGATACTCTCTAGCATGTAATGCCAAGCAGAAATGGGCAGTCCTGGGAAGTGATCTTATGTCTTGCAAATAGCAATAGCACTTAGACCTATATCCCACTTCACAGTGCTTTACAGCCCTATCTAAGTGGTTTAGAGTGTCAGCATATTGCCCCCAACAATCTGGGTCCTCAAATTAAGATACAATGGGAGAAATGATGCAAGAGGCCTACTTAGGCCTATCCTTCTGGGAGTATTGGCCCTTTGATCACTGGCTGAGACAACCAACTGATGATAAATAAATATTTATTTAATGAGTTACTGCAGCCTGTTTTTAACAGCTTAAGCTCCTCCTACTTTATAGTCATGTGACACCACACTTTCTTTTCTGAAATTTTCCCTAGGGTTAGGGTTAGGGCTAGGGTTGAACCTAAATCAGAGTTTATTCCTCTTTTCTACATTGAAATTGGCAAGGATTGCCCTACATATCACATCAATGGGATGTTGTTTGGCTGCTGTTTTTATTAATACTTCCTGAACATTTTAATCTTATTCTAAAGATTAGACAAAAAAAATTAATTGGTTTTTCAGCCAAAGGGTGTAAAACTGTAGTGCCCATTTTTATGATAAATTACTGAATTTTGTTAGTGCGTGAAATGAGAAATCTATTTCAGGGTCTTTTGGACAGAAATATTGAACATGCATATTTTCCATACCTTTCCATATCGCTCTGTAAAATTACAAATATACATATACATCATAAACATATACACTCCAATGATATTATATATATTTTTCTAAAAAATTATTTGCTCCTTTTGTACAATTATAACATTCTTAAATAAATATTTGTTAATTCAGTTTGTTTAAATCAAAATGAAATACCAAAATTATACCAGTATCAAAAGTCAGAAACCAATAAAATATAACAAAATAAAAGGAAACTAAGTTATATTAAAACAAGATTTGTTTTGCAGTTGAACAGGATAAGCTTCCAAAATCAAAGACTGGCATATCTAATATTTGGGCAGATTAAAAACAAACAAGAACAACAAAAACAGGATCAGATTTTGTTAGTACTTTGGTGGCAGACTATCAAAAGATTTTAAGGCAATAGCCTGGCAAATTGGAAAAAATAATTCCTAGAAGAAAGCAACGAAAAAACAACTGTATTCACACTGAGTCACATTTTACTCAGAGTAGAAGGGTTTTTTTAGGTAATGTCCAACAGTAAGAAAGCTAACTCATTGTTTGTGGGAAGGATACTACTAGTAGGACATAACTACACAGGAAATACGAACTGTGAGGTATTCTCTTCTAGAATAATAGTATAATAAATGGTGGTGAGTGTAGAAAGTTCCACATTTTTTAGTTTCCGAGTTGGCTGCACTGAGTGAAAAAAAGACAATGCAAACAACGTGTGATTGTGAACTGACAAAACATGGCCTAGGATCATAAAGAGATGCCTATGTGCATACAATGGAAATTTGTTTTAGATCTTGCTGATTAACATGGCATTTGAAAGACACTACAAAAGAGTTGCAAGAGTTCTAAACAATAGCAACACTTACTTCACAGCGTGCCTGTTACTTGCACAGTGAATGAAGTGTTGCAAAACTAATACATTTGAATCCAACATTGCCATAGACGCTTTCAGAATCTTTTCCAAATCTCTTCCTCATCCTGTTTCTCTAAACAAGAGGTAAGTTTTGTAATCTCACCAAATGCTTCTTTTTCTCCATGCCCAGGTCAGAAAAGTGTGACAGCAGCAAGGCAGTTGTTATTATTGTGATTCCGTGGTGTAATTCCAATTAAAATCTTACTTATATAGTTCCCAAAACAGCCATTTTGCCCAAGGAGGTCTCAAGAGGCTCACAGAAACTTTGTGGTTTGTAGAACCACAAGAAATACTGTATATAGGAGGGAGAAAGAGAAAGGAACTAAAGTGAATTTGAATAGCAACTGCACTTAGACATATGTACTGCTTCATAAACAGCACTCTCTAAGCTGTTTGCAGAGTAAGCATATGAGCACTGAAATAAGAACATGATACCTCCTTCATAGCTCAGACTTCAGCTTCTAAGCTATAGTATGCTTTCATTTAAAAATGACGTTGCAAATTTTAAAAACTCTTACTGATCCTTAAGCAACGACCCACTCTGATGCTTCCCTCTGCAGTAAGAATCTTTTACTGTCCCCAACATCTTGTAAACAATCACACATGACCTAACCTTAAGTCATATAATAAAACTATAGATTTACCCAAGAATGAGCCAGTGGCTAAAGTTTGAATGAACGAAATCAGTAATTCATAGTATACATTTGTTTGTTTTTCTAGTAGAGTATAGTATTTGATTTCTGCTGACTGGAGAACTGGCTGTTGCTATCTGACTCATAATTTAAGTGAGAACAAACTGATACCATGATAAATCATTCATTTCATTTGGCAAAGGGTGGAAAGCAGTGTCTGGAAGGTGCTGCATAAAAATAGTTTCTGGGAGATTGTCAGTCCCACTGAGAACAGCCTTCTGTCTTAATTTTGGCAGGACTGGGATTTGCAAAGAAATTGCCACCAGTCTTAGTTGAAGCAGCCATATTGGCAGCAAGACATGAGCTCAATGATTATGCTAAACACTCACCAAGGTAAAATCCTAACTCTTTCATAATTAGGTGGAATTTGCCATTATAAGAAATGCATTTCTCTTTTGGAAGAACTTTAAAACAACTAAGAGATACAACCTGGAAACTGACAAACTTTTCTCCAAAAGATTGCCATAAATAATGACAAGGTGGAACATAACACTGCCATGTAATGATGCTACCTACAGAATTGCGTGCACTAACCACAGTGCTCAAGTGCTTGCTGTAATTGTTTCAAAAATCCACACAGTCAGATCAGAAAATCAGTAGCCCGCAAAATCTTTTTTAAAATGCCTTTTGATACAATACTCAAAAAGTTTACTCTAGTTTCAAGAAACAAAAATTATAGAATAGAATAGAATAGAATAGAATAGAATAGAATAGAATAGAATAGAATAGAATAGAATAGAATGAAGGTACCTTGGAGGTCTTCTAGTCAAGCCCCCTGCTCAAGCAGGAGAACCTATACCATTTCAGATAAGTGATTGTCTAGACTGTTCTTAAAAAACCTCCAGTGATGGAGTGCCCACTATTTCTGAAGGCAAGCTGTTCCACTGGCTAATTGTCCTCACTGTTAGGAAGTTTCTCCTTAATTCCAGATACTTCTCTCTTTGATTAGTTTCCAAACCTTGTTTCTTGACTTCTGGTACTTTGGAGAATAATTTGACACCCCTCTTCTTTGTGGCAGCTCCTCAGATACTGGAACCACAGTTGAATTCTAAAATAACAGCATTGTTCTAAAAACAGGCATTCTCACAAGCTCCAAATTCAGCAAAAACAAATACATTAATAATCCTGGCTCCACCTATATGTGCATCATCACCCCAGTCAATTTTTCGTAATTATTATGGCCCTTCCTTTAAGGTTAAATGAAGCCCTTGGCCATCAAAACCTTTCCCACTGCAACCCTAAAAAATTCATTAGGACCAACTGGCAGTAATGACTCCATAAAACTGATGAGGCTAACCTGATTCCTATTTCAGACTGATTTCTTGCCTGGGAAGCTAGCAGGGTAAGCTGTGATTGATACCTACTATAGGTTTGGGAGGTCTATTTGTAGGTTAGACTGAAAAATAGAGAAAACCATTAGAAGAAGACACTGTCAAACCACTTCTGAATTGTTGCCAAGAAAACCACATGGACAAGAAGTCAATCTCAATTTGAAAGTTGTCTTTAACTTTACAGATGGGCTATGTCTTTCAGTTACATTGTGATTTGCCTACAAGCCAAATAATATGTTATATGGAAAATTTATACTTGAATGTCCTGTTATTTGGGGGGGGGGGTTCTTTGTTTTTTAGCTGGGGAGAAAAAAAAAGTTAATATTCTTCTCTTCATTATATTACTATAGTCTGAACATAGAACTCATTTACTGTATTTAAATAAAACAAATCTACATAGACCAGTCTTTCAATAAGAAAATACAGTATTAATCATCATGACATTTCTGTTAAAATTGTGTGTCTTGGCAAGAAAAGGGTCTGTGATTTAAGAAACAAAGACTCCAAAGCTTGATTTCCCTGGGAAAAGAATTTTCAGGAGACAAGTCAAGTCTGCTGCATGCTGCTTGCACAGTTTAAAGCTTGTGCTATGTAAAATTATGGGAAACTTAAGAGAAAATAGGCTGACTCATCTTAGCTTATTAGTGCAGAAATGTTTTTGGAGTAGCAAGTTAATTTTAAAATTGCCCTTGATGATTTTGAGGAACCTTCCTTGAGATGTTTGCTGATACTGTGTTTTTTTTTAATGCAGTAAACATGCCCCATTGATGAATTATAAGCAGTAGAAAGGAAAATAGATAATTCTACATCTCAATAGTTGGAACAATATAGCTGGGTTTGATCATCAGAGGTACTGGATTATATTGACCAGAGGAATGGAACAGATATAATTAACTGTTCTTTTCAGATGAAGAGTTCCATGAAACTAAAAACATTTTCTAAATTGAGTTAAATAAATAAATAAACAATGCTTTTCCATTAACCCTGGAATTTCAAGACTTGTATATGTTGCTAGTTAATATACATTATGATGCCTTCCAAATGTATTAAGCTACAACTCCCATCATATATAGCTTGCTACCTGGAATTATGCAGTTAACCTCCGGAATTCCTCTACCCGTGAAAGCAGATCTCATAGGGCCAAGTTTGATCTCTATGGAATGAGCATCTGATGATGACTTGGAACTGTTTTTTTCCCATCATTTTCCCATTCCCTCTCCCTTTCAGTAGAACTTCAGTCTTCTTCACCATTCTGTGTTTTTAGGAAACTTATAAAAAACATTGTCTTTAACAGAATATCAGAATCAGAAGGGACCTTGGGAGTTTTCAGGTCCAACCCCCTGCTGAAGCAGCAGACATACCATTCCAGACAAGTGGCTGTCCACTCTCTTCTTAAAAGCCTCCAGTGATGGAGCATGCACAACTTCTGAAGGCAAGCCGTTCCACTAGTTAAGTGTTCTCACTGTTAGGAAATTTCTCCTTAGTTCTAGGTTGCTTCTCTTCTTGATTAGTTTCCATCCATTGTTTCTTGTCTTGTCTTCTGGTGCTTTGGAAAATAGGCTGACCGTTTCTTCTTTGTGTCAGTCCCTCATATACCGGAACACTGCTATCATGTTTCCCTTGGTCCTTCTTTTCACTAGACTAGACATACTCAATTTTTGCAACCGTTCTTCATGTATTTTAGCCTCCAGCCCCCTAATCATCTTGTCTTCTTCCTGCCCTGAATTCTTATTGCACCACAATTTTATAAGATCTTGTAAATTTTTGGCATGCTAAGCCTTGCTTTGTTTAACCGTGGTTTGTTAAGTTAGCTTTAATTGATTTGATTCAAATGACAAGATAAAGAATGATAAAACACAATGTTGAAAAGAAAGAAAAAGAGAGAGACAAAGAGAGAAAGAGAAAAAGAAAGAAAGAATTATATTGATAGTAATTTGTGAAACTGTGAAACAGAGGCTGCTCCACTGCATAAAGTTATACAATGGTACCTTGCTTAGCACCATTTCTGATTAAGTAAAGGATGTTAAATTGACATGCATTATGTCACTTGTGGCATATTAAACTAATGATTAGCTTAATCTGCCACAAATGAACTCACTTGCATCAGGCACATGAATGATGCCTTTATTCCAGTGATGTCACTGTGCAAATGACAAAAACAACATGAATAAAACCACTTGTGTCATTTGCACTGCTGTTTTAGCTTTGAAGTCAAAAGGGTGCTTCAGATTTCACAGCGATAGGAATGTAACGCCTGTCTGCCAAGTCTTTAAGGAGCTGCCTCTGAAGGTGCACTTGAAAAAGGTGTTGTGGTCATTTACTGACACTCTTTTTTCCTTTTGAATCTGAAACTCTGCATAGCCCAAATATTTCTATTGCAAAGAATCCTTCCTCTCCAACCATCATTTTATTTGTTAGGGGAGGGGGCAAATGAAATGAAACCCAATCTTTGGCTTGACACTGCAAATCTTGGTAGGACAGAATTAACTAAAGATGTATCAAATACGATGTGGCCATATTCGTGCTTTGCTGCTCTACATTGGCAACTGCATTTCTGGCAGTGATACTCAGAACCTGTTGTCATCAGTGGTGGAATCTAAATTTTACCACCACTGGTTCTATGGGCATGGCTTGGTGGGCATGACTTGGTGGAGGTCATGTGACTAAGTGGGCGTGGCCAATTCAACATCACTCATGGCAAGGTGCAGATTAGCTGGGCTGCATGGCGAAGGCGAGATATATAGGGCGGGGTGGGGCGGAG
>JANHFL010001380.1:129628-143477 GCA_032468155.1 Oxyrhabdium leporinum
CCGGTTCTCTGAACCACTCAAAATTTCTGCCACCTCTGGTTGTCATCGTGATGTAATCAATCAGACAAGCGACTGTGCTGGCAAGAATTGAATTTGTGTTTTCCATCCAAATCAGTGTCATCAGTCAAGCAAGCCCTGGAATTTCTGAGATGCTTAGAAAACTCCCACAGATGTTGCCTTTATTTTAGCAAACTTTGTAATCCTTGCAGCTTTATGGGAGCTTTAGTCTATAAAAGAAATTTAAGTTGTGGTCATGGCACAGCAGTAGAATTCAAAAGAGCTGCTGGTGCAACATTTAATCTTCTTATTAATGTGTGTGTTTCTGTCTCATGCTTTGATACAAAGTGCTGGCTTCAGAGATAGCTGTGAAAAATCTCCAAAATGCATACAGTCATATTAACATAGCATGCAGATTGATTGATTGCAACAGTGTTTTGCTGAACATAAACTCCAATAGCAAAATTTTATACTAAATTATAAAAGCATAAACAAAATAACAGAATAATAGGGTCTTCTAGTCCAATGTCCTGCTCAGGCAGGAAACCCTATACCACTTCTCTTCTTAAAAACCTCCAGTGTTGTTCCAGATCTACTATTTGTACCAGTTTCCATCCAAATTTATGCATGGCAGGGTTTTCCCTCAAATGAGAAGATGAGGTATTCTTCTGGGCCCCTACCTGCTATGACCAAAACACCTCAAATCAATTTAAGGGAGCATCTGAACAGAAGCTATCAAGGAATAAGGAGAGCATGTGAGGTAAAAATATTATAGACTTGGCACCTTTTTTTGATGAAATCATTAATAGTTCATTGATGTGCCGGGGGTAATGTTCAGAAGGTCATTCATTGGTTGGTCTGGGGTGAGGTGAAAAAACGTAAATCTTATTTTTGTTTTATTTACATGTAAGGGCCTAATTAAAACTAAATATATTTCATTACTAACCTAGTTAGTTGGTCAGGTGAGTTCACATACTTGCCCTGACTAAAATGTGCCCCTATTAATTAGCTGTTAGATTTTAAAATATGTAATTATTTTAATTAAATATATATATATAATCAGCATATGCCAAATGCCATAAGCTTGCCTTTATGAGGTTTTTAAAGGATACTTCTGAAATGATGCTTCTAGACTAGATCATTCAAAGCAATATGTTGCTTTCAACAATAAAGTTATGTAATCAATTTATTAATCAATGCACCAATCTACCAATATATAAGATAAATCAGTGGAATTTTCTTTCTAAAGATCGATTATTGATAACAGTTGGTATTATACTGCTACCCTTCAGATGTTCTGTACTTCAGTTCTCACATTTCCTTGCCATTCATTGTAATGTAAAACGTGGAGGGGGGGGGAGAATACCATATTATATAGTACATGATAACAAAATAATAGAATAACAGAGTTGAAAGGCACCTTGGAGGTCTTCTAGTCCAACCCCCTGCTAAAGCAGGAAACCCTATACCATTTCAGACAAATCAGTATCCAATCTGTTCTTAAAAATCTCCAGTGTTGGAGCCTCCACACCTTCTGCAGGCAAGTCACATTGATTAATTGTTCTGTCAGGAAATTACTTCTTCGTTCTAGGTTGGTTCTCTCCTTGATTAGTCTTAATCTTAAATTGCAGTCTTAACCCTATTTATTATTATTAGAATCAAGACTAAGTTACACTTACTAGGTCAGGCTCAAAATATATAGGCGCCTGAGACTAAACTTCAAATTGTGACTCCAGCACAAGTTATTTAGATGTATTTTTTTTTGGTTAATGTCATTATATAATTGTGTATGCCGCTCAGCTTTCAAAATCCATTGCATAGAAATCCAAGCTGTGCAGTTAATAATCCAGCTCAAATATAGACTCTGCAGAAATGTATACATTGGCTTCCTACCTCATGGAAGGGAGCAATCTTGGCACCATCCAATTTGATTCTGAAATAAGATTAGAATGAGCGGACAACAATATTGCATGAATATTGCACTCCCAATTGCTTAATTCTTTCCTGCTCTTCTTTTATTCCTTCCTTTATTCCAGGTGACTTTTGTCACACAACATCCTTCCAAGGTAAATGGATGGAATATCCATGAATTGGGTTTGTCTAGTCTAGTGAAAAGAAGGATTAGGGGTGATATGATATCACAATTCCAATATTTGAGGGGCTGCCACAAAGAAGAGGGACTCAATCTATTTTCCAAATCACCTGAAGGCAAGAAAGAAACTGTGGATGGAAACTAATCGAGGAGAGAAGCAACCTGCAACTAAGAAGAAAATTCTTAACAGTGAGAACAATTAATCACTGGAAAGGCTTACCTTCAGAAATTGCAGTTGCTCCATCACTGGAGGCTTTTAAGAACAGACTGGACAGCTATTTGTCTAGCATGGTACAGGCAGGAGTGGGCTGCTGCATGGTAGCAGAGGTTCAGGCGAACCTCTAGCTCCGAGCTCTGGCTGGGCCCTTGCCCTAAGCTATCGCTAAATAACTCACCTTTCCACCACCCACGCTGTCCAGGTGAGCTCCGCGCTGCCCCTGCTGTACTCACTGGAGCTGCTTTAATCATCAGCTGCCTCCCTGGAGCTTCATTTCAGCCCCAAAGTAGAATGCGCATGCGAGACCACTGAACCACTTGCCAAAGCAAGAGAAGCCCACCTCTGGGTATAGGGTCTCCTGATTGAGAGGGGATTGGATAAGAAGATCTCTGAAGTCCCTTCCAACTCTGTTATTCTGAGGGGTCCAAAATATTAAAGATGACACCCATGACTATACGATCAAAGTCCTGCATCATTTGACTTGCATTGTATGTGTGCTTCATATTTTTTTTAAAAAAAAGGGGGGGGGGAGAAAATGATCCCACAGTCCCGGCTGCCATCTTGTTTGACTCTCTAGGCAGATGCTCCTAAGTGATGAAGCCAAACAGATTTTATAAGCCCTGAAGCTACCCTTGGAGCGTCAAGAGTCATTTGGAGCTGGTTGGCATCAAACCTGAATAAATAAATGAGAAAATAATTTTAACACTGCTGCAGCTAATAATGACTTAGGGCTGTGTAACCTATGAGCTGGGGGCAAAATGAAGACAAGATCATAGGGTCACAGCAAAAAAAAATGCATCTGTGACATCTTTTTTTTTGCTGTGGTTGGTGGAGAAATCCAAGAACAAATTTTGTATCTATTTTGCTCCATGGATCTTTTCATTAGTAAGGCCAAGCCTGGATTATTAAATTATCTGCAGGCAAAGTATATATTGTTCAACTGGGCATATTTTATTTATGCTATTACAAATGTCAATATAAACAGTCTCCTGAATATCATGTTCATGTATTTATCTCAGCATGTTTTGCTAGTGACAGATAATAATTTATTAGAATAGTTCAAGACTTAATTTCATAACCACATTTACCTCGGGGGTACAATACAGCTCTAATAACTGAGTTAATGACATACAAATAAGCCCATGGAACCTTGAGACTTAAAGTATTGCATAAAAAGGCTGAGTTTAAATGAGTTCCCAAATTTGTTGCCTTTTGTTCAGAACTACTTTTCAAGGACTCTGACAACTGAGATTCTCAGTCCACTTAATCATGGTGTGTAGCAAAGTTCCACCCAAGTTTCATTAAACCCAATGTGTTTACTCTGTTTCTGTCTACTATAGAAGAACCTATTTTTGACAGACTGCAGCATTTCCACTTAAGGAAAACAAAAATCAGCAATTGAATTTTCTGACATTGCTACTAGCAGTTGGTTCCTCCTCACTGCTGAGGGCTTTCTTCTCTTCTATTTTTTCCTCCCCAAAACCCCAGAACGTTTCATTTACACAGAGTAGGTTTCAGAAAGCATTTGAAAAAATCTATCTTTTAAAAATAATAATAATAATTGTTGTATCATAGAGATTAAAATACAGAACAGTAAAAGAAGCAAACAAAATGAAACAAAGCAAAAACATAACCATATAACAACAAAAATTAAAAAAAAATAGTGTACAGAAAAGAAGGAAAAATGTTTAATTAGATTTAACATTTAATATGCAGGATCCACCCTGGCTGTTAAAAGAAAAAAACCCAATAAATTGTTTTCTCCTTATATATATATGTACGTGTCTACATACACACACACACACACACACACACGTATATATGAAAAAGAAAAAGCAGTCAACAGATTAAGCTAAACATTACACTAATGTGTTGAAGAATGGATTTTGAAATGGACTGAATTAGTGGATAGGCTGAAATTAAATATTTTGATTAGAGATAATGGACTGGACAACTATATAAGATACTGGAATAATCTACCCTTTGTGGCGAAAGATGTATTTGAATTTTGGATAATGCATAGTGTGGACTCACACAAAATGCCTGTGATGAGCAACTAGTTTCCTCGAAAAATGGCTGCCTGACTGACCTGCTTCTTTACAAAATGGTTGCCAGGTAAGACCATTACTCTGTAAGTGTATGATACATATAGAAAAGTGCTAATGCTCCCTCGGTTGCTTATTTTGATACATAAATGCACTTTTAGTTTGAGAAATACTATTATTAGAAAATTGACAAATTATACCACATTGAGAACATCAGTTTTGGCCCTGAGTATTGCTGTAACGGAGTATGCTGCTCCAATATGGAGTGCATCCACACATGCAAAACAAATTGGCATTGCTGTCAGTGAAGCGGTACTCATAGTGACAGGATGCCTTAAACCAGGGGTGTCAAACTCAGGGCGTCATGGTGGCATCACATGACATATCAGTACTTTTTTCTCCTTCACTAAATAGGCATGGGCGTGGCCAGCGTGTGACACATGGACCGGGAGTTTGACAGCCCTGCCTTAAACCCATGCCAACTGAGAAAATGTATCTGTGGTTGGTATTGTTCCACCTAGGATTAGGAGAGAAGTAGCAGAAGATGCTGAGAGAACCAAACAAGAGAATGGTCCTTGGCCCCCTCTGAATGGATACATGCCCCAGACTCATCGATTTAGATCTAGGAAGAGTTTTATGATAAGAACAAATGTTCTTGAAGGCACACAGGAGCAAAACCAAATGAGGAGACGAAGGAGAGAATTAACAAAACAAGGAATAATTCCAGAAGAGAACATGGCTGAGGGATCTGATCTCCCCTAGGTCACTTGAAGGACATTAACTAGATAGGGGGTGGGCGTGCCTAAGTGTAAAACCAATATGCTCAAGTGTGGGTGGCTGGTGGATAACAACACATTGTGCAAATGTGGAGAGGTGCAGACTTTGTACCATTTGTTGGACTGTTGACTACTACCAGTAGAATGCACTGAAAATGATTTGTTTCTGGCCAACGCTAAAGCCAAAAAGGTGGTTTCATTTGGGCAGTTTAAGGTTTGATCTGGACATGAAATAATAGAATATGGAAACCTCTATGTGGGAACCAAGAGAGATATCTAGAGCATATTTCGGGCTTTTGTCACAACACTGCTTGATATACTTACATGAATGTGTCCATGTTCATGCTTTAATTGGAGACAAGACCGTCCTGTGCTGTGTTTGAACGGGCTCCTTGACAAACAGTCTGCAGTTTCCCTGGATTCCCATATCACTATTATATTCTAATGGAAGATGACATAAGGATATTCTACCCTCTGTTTTTTTCCCAGAGTAGAAGCTTTTCAGGCTGATAGAAAAATGCCTATACACAAATATCTTTTATCAGCTCTAGTACTTTCTACTCTGTAAAAGAAATGAGGTTTTCTTTAGTAACCTCATAAAATGAGGTTTACTTTAGTAACTTCAAAAATATCAACAAGAATAATCTGAAAGAAATTCTAGAGTAAAGCATATTGAGAATAAGTGTAAAAATCAAGAGGCACTTTCACATGGAAATAAATGATTTTTTTAAAAATTGCATGGCAGATTTCTGTGGCACCTTAGTCTTCATAAACAGGTGGCCTTTGGGTAGAACCATTCTGTGAAGCTATTTTTGAAGCGGCATGTACAGAATGTTACATACATTGTGAATTGTATAAAAGCTTTGTAATTAGCATTGTATTTTAGCAGATCAAAGGTCTTACTCAGTCCAGGATTGTGCTTCCTGAGTTAGGGTTAGGGTTAAGAATGGATTTGGGTTAGGGTGTCAAGATGTCAATGAGCTAAGAGCATTTTGCTATTCATGTTCAGTTGATACTCAATAGTATGTGATACTCAGCTTAGTGCCTTTGCCTTTTCCTTCCTTTCCTCAGCAGTACCAGTTGCTTCATTGAACAATATTTCAATTAAGTTTCCAATCATTCTCTCACAATCCCTCTTGTCATCAACTACTGACAGTAGAACCCTATCTATGGTTCTACTGTGGTTAGGTCATTTCCCATTCAAATTTACTTCATTCAGTGCTTGATAACAAATAGTGATAGTGGTGATGCTATATTATGAAATGTGTAATCATTTCCTTTCCTACAATTCAGAAGAAGACATCAAACAACCTTTTACAAGGGCCTTTTAGTGTTCTAACATTCTTACGTTGTCGGTTTCTGTGGTTTTCATTGGCAGATTACATGTTATTGCTTATTACTATAATTTTGCAAACCACCAAGAGCCACTGGAATTATGTGTCCTGTAAACTCATGATACACATAAACATTAAACATTTCTTGCCATTTTAATTTTCCTGGATCCTACTTTGGAGTGATCAGTTTGAAGTTCTTCATGATTCCTTTTTGATTTAGCAACCAAAGGTAATCCAGCACCATCAGCAAATTTGATCACCATCACAGATAATTTATGAACAGGTTAAAAATGAATGGTGCTATACATACCCTTAAGGGTTTCATTGTTGCCATATCTGCATAATGAGAATTGATCGTTGGTTCCTACTTTCTGCTTCCTGTTCTTTAACCAGCTACCAACACAAAAAAGTCTATGAAAATTCTCAATCTTCCAGATCATGATTATCCCAAAGGTGCTTTCAAAGGGCAACTGGACTTTCTCCATTTTTCCTTGAAGAAGTTTCACTGAAGACACTTCTTGGATGAGAAGCGAATTGTCTTCAATAAAAAAACAAAGAAAATCCAATTGCCTTTTGAAAAAGCACCTTTGGGACAACACAAAAGAGAATCTATTGGTTGCTCAGTTTTTCAGAACTTTATGGTGAGGGACTTTGTGAACACATCTTTTTAAAAATCCAAAGATTTTAAATTAAAATTTAATTAATTTAATGTAATTAAAATCTACCAAATTTCCCCAATCCATCTTGGCTCTCAAAGCTCAATATTAATGAAATAGGGCTTCCATTTGCTGAAGCTGTGCTTATTTTTCTTTGATATTCCTAATTATTTCATCTTTAATTATAGTTTTCTATCAATTTATTTAGACCAGATGCTAAACTAACTAACTTTTACAGAATCTCCTATTGAATCTTCACAATTAAAAAGAAACCCACCAACCTTTAAGGATAAATATGTAAAAACTTTGGGATAATTTCCTATTTACAGAGAGAGGCTTGTTGTATTATACCCAACAGAGGGGAGGTGGGATCGCCAAAAAGTCAAGATGACAGCTATCATGTGTTTGAAGTCATTGCCCTTTTTAATGCCTTTTCTCCACTGAACTCAGTCGCACACATAGAAGCTAGATATCTCAGTTTGTCGTGACTACAGCCTTTGAGGTACGTTCAAAAAAAGAGGCCCAGTAACATGGTTAAATAGTTGCTTGTTTTCTGATCTTATTCAGAACATAATCTGGCCTGATTTTAATAGATGCCCTTCAAGATATGCTTACATCCTCATCGATAACACAATTACATTCCTATGTAAAAATACAAATATAAATTATGGTGGGTTTTTCCAGTTAATGCCTGAGCCTGACTGATTTTAAGTGACAAGCCTTGTTGGATCTAAAATAGTGAGTTTTTGAGATCTAAGTGTGAACGGTCCAACTGATGAACCCAACAAAATCGAGTACAGTTGAGATGATCGCATCTCTGAATGTAAAACTTTATTGAGTGCATTATTTTGGCACTAATGAGAGGAAAACCAGATCTAGCTAATTCCCATGCAAACTGACATAGTTAAAGTATAGAATTCACCTTTCCCTTATTAGTGCAGGTCACATTGTCCAATTGAGTGTCATTGTATTGTTATGAGAAAAAGTTTTTGGTTTTGGCAAACACCTGCTGACGTGTCCTTGGCTCTCATGGATCATCTTCTTGATGTCTGGAGTCTACATTCCATCTCACCCTTCCCTCCCCCGGGTCGTTGGCAATCTGAGAAGTTATAATAGTTGCAATAGCAACTAAGCACACTTTGAACTTGACACTCAGCTCTAGACTCACATTGTACAACTCAGGTTTATCTAAAACATTTTTTTTTCAAACTGTTTCGTGGAATTCTAGCTGGTGGTGCGGACTTCATTCAATTATAGTCAGTTTAAAAGACCTTGAGTCAACATTGTTCAATGCAAAGCCAGATGATGTGCTTGCCTTTATCACTATTAGGAATGAGACTTTATCATGGTGTCTTTAGCACTGATGATGCTGTCTAGTTTAATAATGAAACATCTGCAAGAAAACTACCAAGCTTAGAGAGCACCAAGGATTCCACAATTCAACCATGAGTACAAATATTCTCTTTTATTGGTAGTATTTTTATAAGAACACCCCTAACCAAATGCATTGGAGAAGTTGAATGAGTGGTCCATGCCCTCCTCTGCTACAATTGTTAGTCAGTCCCATTGTGTTGCAAGGACTTGATTCTGTCTCTACTAGCTAACTACCATGTTAAGTCAGAGGGTTTTATACTTCTTCTTTTAACTGATACATCAATGGCATTTTCTAGAAAAATTGCAAAATTTTGTTCAGTGACTGCTTTAGCTAAATGGGATTGTATTGATCTGTTGCATTGTGCAACATGGATATTACTGTGTAAGCTTTTTAAAAAAATATTACTGTTTTTAATTTCATTATTTTAAGGTTCCGAATTTTAGAGTTGTATATTTTATGGGCACCAATCATAAGTCCATAAATTCTTATCTTCCAACAACCTGATCAATATATTATAGTGACTTACTCTAGCTTCATGTGGGTGGGAGGGATCAATGAATGAATGGATGGAAGGATGAGATTGCATGGCAGTAGAAACACTGCTGAAATTACTATCAAGTTGATGAATGTGTAGCTGAAAACACCCAACCAGTATTAATTGTGCCCCAATTCAGTTATGTCCTTAACGTCGGATGGGGATTTTCTGCTCAAGTCGTTTTAGTGATGTAATCAGTATCCATCTTTCAACTTACGGAATTTATTTTCAACTTTTTCAAAATGTTCCTATGGAGAAGGAATGAAGCCAACAAACTTTGGTGAAACAGAAGTCTTTTTTTTTCCAGGAAGAACATGAAAGAGCAAAGGAGGAGGAGGGGGTAGGAAATGTGATTTAATAAGTGATACCTAGTAACATAATTATATGGTTTTAAAACAGTTCTAGTTCACTTGTCTCAGCAAGAAATGCTGGTGCATGTGAAAAATAATTTATATTGCTTACTACAGGTTTTTAATCCTGGCAATGTTTCTCTTCGTACAGAGAGGTGGGAAATGCTTGCATCATGGTGATTAATTATATGTATTAGCACAAAGACACAACATGTTTTGGATCCTGAACAGGGGGAGATGTGTGTTTATTGTTAAAGCAGCTCTCTCTCACTTAAGTGGGGGTGTTGATTATTGTCAAAAACTCAAAACAACCTGCTGTTTAAAGCCAGGTATCTGTCAAAAAATATAGCGTGATCCAAGTAATGAGGATTTTCCTTCCCCCCTCCTTTTTTTTTCTAGTTTAATTTCCTCACCATGTAGGGGAAAAATGAGTTGCCAGCTGCCTCTTTGCCAAAGAAAACAATAATATCTTTTTAAAGGCCTTTTATCACATGGGATTATGTCCACTAATATTGTGATTGTAGCCTTGGTGTATATAGTACTTAAATAGAATTACCTGAACTATATGCTTTCCTTTAATTAGCCCAATTTGTGAAGGGATGGGTTGTATTAAAGGGGCTTATTCTGTTTGGCAACTACTTCCTTCTTTAGGTCATAATAACCTGATCACACCACAGGGAGGTGATTAGACAGCATTGGTCATGTGATCACGCAACACTGAATGTAGGTATCAGTGTATTAGAGTACCATTTATCTTTTGGTATTCTAGGGAAGGATATTCAGGCACAATTGAGCAGAATAGGCCCTGAATATATAGAGCCTAGGTATTGTTTGGATCTTAAAGGTCTTTCAGGATGACTTCCTATATGGAGGTCTTTGGCTGTTTAACGGGTGAAATTATAACTATTGCATTATTGTACTATCATTAATGAAATGGAGAAAGTTTTGTTTTTTATTGTTCTAGATCATGGGTGTCAAACTTGCCATGTCATGTTGCCGCCATGTGACGTGTCACGATGTTTCTCTCTTCACGGAGCTGGGGTGGGCGTGACCTGTGCGTGAGGCATCCGGCCTGCGTGTTGACAGTTTGACACCCCTGTTCTAGATAATTTCCAATTTCAAGAAATAAAATGTTGGTAATTCTCTTAAATATTTTTTTTCTTCGTAATATGCATGGTCCCTTTTGCATGTGTGTGCATGTTGATCCATTTGATTGCAATAGGAATTGACTAATCAAGTTGTCACTTAAGCGTGATGTTGTGCACTGAGGGACAGTGATGGGTCCAAAGTCATCCAGCCAGTTTTTATGACTAAAATGGGACTAGAACTCATAGTCTCCTGGTTTCTAGCCTAGTACTTTAACCCTCCCCTTTTTTTTTCACGATTCTGTAATCCCTTAATTTGACCATGATTCTTCATTCTTTGATCATCATATCACCTGTTAAACCCAACATGAAAGTACTGGATTTCATAAAAGCATTTTAAGGAGAAATTGGAGGCTGAAGTAGTTCATTTCTTGCATCATCCATGATTTTGCACCCTAAAACTAGATATCCTTTGAGATCTCTTCCAACTTTTTAACTCCAGATTCAGGATGTAGTTTACCAACTGACAGAATTGTTAGCAAAATGGATTTTTTTCCCTTTCTTAATTTGCATGCACTTATTTTGCTGAAACACAATCAATGTTACAGATAGCAATTGTGCAGAGTAACAGAAATATAATCCAAGAGAAGCTAAAAACAACGAAAAAGCTTCCTGCCCGAAGGAGCTTAAATATAAAATTTGACAGTATGAGAAATAGAAAGGAGATGGGAGAAACGAATATGGTGAAGGATTAAACTGAGTCAATGTAATTGCATGTAGCCTGGGCTTTGTTTCATACAGGGGTGAGGATTAAAGGTTTAAGCCAAAAGAGCCAAGAAAGAAATAACATTTAAACAGAGAGTTGAAAAAGAAAGTGGAATGTATTACTAAAAGACGCAGTGATCAGTAATTTAACCTTTTTAGAGAGCAGGAATAATAGTCCGTAGTTTATAGAGTGTATGTAATTCTAAATTCCACTTTGCAGACTCCAGAACTGGTGCAAGCTTCAGGTTCTTGATAATACCATTTTTCCAGTTTTGTCCCTAAACATAAGAGCTCAAAATACTTTGAGGAAAAAAAATCCTTTCCAGAAATAAAGGATTAGGTTTAAGGTTTCACATTTTAGAAACAATATCCAAAACTCTGATGTCATGGTTTTTTAAAAAACATGGTAGTGCCAAAATATTTTAATTGTTCAGGTGGAATGTATAGCATAGATATTAGCCAAAATCATAACCCTTTAATTATATGGTTCTTGAGGTTTTATGGATATAAATTGTTCTGTGCTTCATCTCTATATTTACTCTATATTTGCAGAGGGATCACAAGATGCCTCAAAATAATCACTCTGCTTAATTGGAGCTAAATTATTACATGAGGCGTCTGACTGTACTTTTTTTTTACATTGTTTAAGCTAAATTGAGCTTAGTCTGTGACAGCAGTCTAGTTTCAAAATTGCAAGCATAAAGTAAGGCAACATTCATAACACACACAATTATGAATTTCAGAAGCAATTTTACAACTACAGTATTCTCTGCATTCAACTATAAATGTGAAGAAATACGTCATGTAATTTTCCACCTGAACCATTTTTGAACCAGGCAGAAACTAATTAATACATCCTCAATTCATCCCCAAACAGTGGATCAGCTAAACTATAGTTAATTTACCTTTCTCCAGCTTGATGCACAGCTAGGTTTACTTGAATTTCCAGCCAGCATCATAATTAGAAAAGCTGGCTGGTGATTTTGAGAGTTAGTTTTAACTCTCAAAGGTGGGCAGGTTGGACAAAGGTGAGGTTAAATTTTGGATATTCACACATTTCCAGAATTCATGAAATTTGAAGCTTGCTTTTTTTTTTGCTGGTTTCTGAGATAGTTAGACCTTTCAGGATATAAAGGAGATGTGGCATTTACTGAAATCCATTGAGTATGTTGATCTGTGGATCCAAATGTTTTCAACCAAGCTAAGAAGTTGAATACTAAATTGAAGGTCAGCTGCTCAGCCAACTGAAAAAAAGATTTGTAAGTCTTAGGATGACCCTAGATGGCAGCAATCTTGTTGTTGTTAGTCACGAAGTCGTGTCTGACCCATCACAACCCCATGGACAACGTTCCTCTACAATCCCCCGGAGTCCATTTAAGCTCACACCGATTGCTTCAGTGACTCCATCCAGCCACCTCATTCTCTGCCATTCCATTCTTCTTTTGCCCTCAATCATTCCCAGCATTAGGCTCTTCTCCAGTGAGTCCTTCCTTCTCATTAGGTGCCCGAAGTATTTGAGTTTCATCTTCAGGATCTGGCCTTCTAAAGAGCGGTCAGGGTTGATCTCCTCTAGAACTGAGTGGTTTGATCGTCTTGCAGTCCAAGGGACTTGCAGCAGTCTTCTCCAGCACCACAGCTGAAAGGCCTCAATTCTTTGGTGCTCAGCTTTCCTTATGGTCCAACTTTCACAGCCATACATTGCAACTGGGAAAACCATAGCCTTGACTATACGCATTTTGTTGGCAGGGTGAAGTCTCTGCTTTTTAGTATGCTGTCTAGATTTGCCATAGCTTTCCTCCCCAGGCGCGTCTTTTAATTTCTTGGCTGTAGTACCCATCAGCGGTGATCTTGGAGCCCAAGAGCAATCTACTGGAAAACTATTACTGCCTCCTTGTGGCATCCTAGATTTTTATGACCCAAAGCAGAGAGATAGCAAGGTTGTAAAATCTCATTTCTAGCAGTCGCTGATGAGGACTGGCCAAAGCCTTAGAAGGATCCTCCAGTTCATGGTGATACATAGCTGTTTCACAAAGCAATACTATATAGCCACTATGGCTTTGCAAAACATCCCCTATCTTTGCAATTGTGGATTGTGCAGTTTCAGGATAGATAAGTTAGTACAATATTAGTACAATATTGGTTCGTGACCCTTTTTAATGTTCATAAGTTCATATTTTCGCATTTCTGGATTCATCTATATTTTTAAAGATCAGGTGGATATTAATCTTAAAATAATTGTTCAAATATTTTGAGAGTTTAACAGATTAACAGAGTTGGAAGGGACCTTGTAGGTCATCTAGTCCAACTCCCCACCCAAGCAGGAGACCCTACACCATTTTTGAAAGATGACGGTCCAGTCTCTTCTTGAAAGCTTCCAGTGATGAAGCTCCCACAACTTCTGAAGGCAAACTGTTCCATTGATTGATTGTTCTCAATGTCAGAAAATTTCTCCTTATTTCCAGGTTGAATAATCTCCTTGTTCAGTTTCCATCCACTATTCCTTGTCTGGCCTTCAGGTGCTTTGAAAAATAGATTGACCCCCTCTTCTCTGTGGCAGCCCCTCAAATATTGGAACACTGCTATCATGTCTCCCCTGGTCCTTCTCTTCACTAGACTAGCCAA
>JANHFL010001380.1:173613-184076 GCA_032468155.1 Oxyrhabdium leporinum
ACTTACCTGCATCCACAGCAGGCCGTGTGAAGACTTCTGGGAGGGGTGGGTGGGGCGGGGCCAGCCAGGGGTGGGATTTGGGGGTTTGGCGATCCCTGCAGAATCTTCGCTAAGGGTACACCCAAACCCCCGCGAACCCCCAACAGCCCACCGCTGAATATGGTTTGCCACTGCCTTCTTCTGAATTGCTATTTTGACTTCTAGACCCTGGGTTTTCCTGAGTAAATCATATCCAAATACTAATCAGATCTGATCTGGACCCTGCTTAGCTCTTCAAGATAGCCAAGTTCAATGCCTGCTTTTGAAGAACATGCTAGAAAGACAACAACAAAATCCAAATCGCAGGGTGCCCTCAGTGAGGAGGTGAAAAAGTGGAAAAAGGTGGCCACTACCATGCAATTGAAACCCTGCCCCCATGACACCCATTTAAAAAAAAATGCTGGCTTCAATCACATTTATGGCTTCTTGTTTTGACCCTCCTGCAGATACCCTGATCACTTTATATGACCATAAGGTCAAAGAGGAAATACTTTCCAGGCTCCCTATGGCTGCTTCTATACAAGCTGGTCCAGGAATTCATTTACTTCTAGTGAATGTGTTGGACATAAGACAGTTCCATGCTCTTCCTTAAGCAAACTCATCTTTATCTTCCATAAGTTGCTGTAGCTTTTCGCATGCAGAAAAGGGGGCAACTTTGAATATTACTAGAAAACAACAACAATCATAAAAACAGTGCAGATTGGACAGTACTAAAGGCAAAGCAGAAAATGCTAGCAGTGGAAAGACCCCAAATTTCAGAACTTCTTCAGAGGCTATTTCCTATAGTAGAACAGGACTATAGAGGTTTATATGGAAACTCCCAGAAAGGAGCAAGAGAGAGAGAGAGAGAAAATGTGATCAGATTGGAATTTTACAGAATCAGATTTTCTCAGGTACACTCTAACTGCAATACTTATCACATTGTTAGGAAGGGCAAGGAGGGAGGGAGGTGTAAAATGGAAACGGTTCTTTATTTTCTCCCAATTATATTCCTGGCAAACATACTAAGGCTTGCTTGGGGGACTGTGGCAAAGAGGCACCAATAGTTAAAAAGGTAAGGGCGGACTAGCATTTGCTAAAACAACAAATTCTACCCACCTAACTTTCATTGGAGCAATGCTAAGTGTGTTTAAATGAAAGACTGTAATAAGTGGCACCGATGAGAAATAAATGTTGCTGGGCTTTTACTAACAACCTGAAGTTTTTCTGAATCTGCTTTCAGCGACCCTATACCCTCAAGGCACACAGGATTTCAATTCCTACAATTCTTACCATAGTACAAGACAGGGATAGTATGTATTGAAATCCAGCACCTCCAGAGAGTACCATTTTCAGGAACGGATCAGCCACATTGACATGGCTCCTAACAGCAGACTGGAACACTGGAAATACAGATTTTTGCCCTAGTCCCATTTTATTAATTTGTTTGTTTGATACGTTATATTTAAATCTCCCTGTTGTGCCAGATACACAACACATACACATACACAAGACAATTTACATGGTGCCTTCACTTTATCCCTATATCAACCCCTCTGGGAAGTTGGTTGGGCCAAGAGCGTGTTGAAAGGTGACCAGTAAGTTTCTATAGTTCAGATTGGACTTGAAACATGATCTTCTCAGTTCTATTCCAATGCCTAAACTGCTAAACCGCATTGGCTTTCTTTTTAATTAGAACTATATCAAGAATACCTGAGGATTGGCCTCACCTGTCTCAGAACCTCAAGAAAGCATCCTTGAAAAATAATTGAGAAGAAGTGCTTTGGATCTCACCTGAGAACGGTATGTCTCTGCTGTTCATTAAAGCAGATTTTCCATACTGAACAAGTTGTCTCCTCAAGGCAGCTAAAGGTGTCCCCTCACACCCTACCCCAGGCTAATGTGGAAACCTAAAACAGGTAGGCTGCTTTAATAAATAGCAGAGAAGTGCCATATATGTCCAAATTCTGAAGTGCTTCTAAATCATTTTCAAAACATGCTCATCTGTAATATTTATTATGAGTGAAGAAGGAAGGCCTGGTCTCTGGACAACTAAAGCACTGTCAGTACTTAGGAGACTAAAGGTCAGGAAGCTACATAATAGACTAACCCTCCACTGTTTCCGAGCCTAAACCTGAACTCAACTCAACTGAGGTCTCAGGAACATACACATCTAGTACAGGGCTATCAAACCCGTGGCCCGCGGGCTGGATGCATCATGCACTGGCCAAGCCTGGTTTAGCAAAGGGAGGGGGGAAATCACAATATGTCATGTGACATTGCCATGACGCTGTGAGTTTAACATCCCTGCATTAGACTAACCCTCCACCAGCTAAAAAAAAATACTGTTTCCAAGCCTAAAGCTGAACTCAACTCAGCTGAGGTCTCAGGAACATATGCATCTAGTAGAAGTCATGATGTTGTCATCTGCATTATGACGTTCTTACAGAAATAATGCTAAATTGGGTTTGTTGTATCCTGACCCAAAGGATATGCAGTATATAGTCCAAATAATCTGCAGAATGAAGCCATGATACAGCTAATATATCACTTGCTCCCTGGGCTCCTCCTTAGCACAGATGTGGGGACATTGGCAAGAGGGTCAAGCCAAGTCAAGATGGCAGCTGCAACAACTTGGTTGAGGCTGCCATCTTGCTTTTCTTAACCTCTCTTCTCTTCCTCCCATGGATATCCCTAACAGTCACAGCTTCCCTGGTTCAGTTGCCTGGCCAAGAGCTGGCAAGTAATTGCAATTTGTCATGACAAACCTTGGTAGCCATTCATAGTGTCAGGTCTCTATTGTCACAGTTATAACTGGTAAGTACCCAGCAAGTATAGCTATCAAGCTAGAGTTTAATTAGAAACTCTATTTCATTTTATGAAACTACTTGTTTCATAACTGCTTGTTTCTATTATTTCCTCTATTTTATTTTATGAAATCAAGTAGAGGAAATAATGGAAACAGGTAGTTCCCTCTTCATGCTGAACGGAGGCTCAATTAAAGCGGCAGCTGATTAACCTGGATATTTTCACGATAGTAGAAATGAGGCATTAAAACTTCATTTAATCTTTTGGATCGGGGTTAGAGTTTGATTTTTATGCATTCAGATTCTTCCAGTTTAAGTAAATAAAATGGCCTATTCTATTGATGGACTAATTGCTTTTTAAATGTTGCAGGAAAATAGATAAAATTAAGGACTGATAACTCCAAGTTAGTTTTGTAACTTCTTGCAAAAACTCGTATGCTATCAAGTCTATAGAGGATAGAGGAAAAATGTATTAGGCTACATCCTAATGTTGAGAACTAATGCGTACCGTGTAAGCATTTTATTTTTCACTTTTGTAGGTTGGTCAAGTTTATTTCTTTCTGAATTAGTGTCAGCTGCCACAAGCTGCTTGATTGTGCTTTGCTGGTATGTGGTGACAGACTTCCTTGAACTGTGGGGAGGTGGAATGAAGGGGAGATGCTTGGGGAAAATGAAAGTAAATTCTGTATCTCCTGCAGAAGCTGCCTCAAGATCACCCAACTGGAAGGAGGAGGGAGCCACATACCAAACTGCGCTGGGACTGACCATTATGAAAACATCTTGCCTAAACTGATTGGTTACAATGGGGCAGGCAATGAGAGATAGCTAAGGGAGGGGAAAGTAGATCTTAGCGATTTTGGCACACGACTCTCAGATTTGGCTTTGCAATGCTGAAATACACTTGACTTCTAATAATCTATATCTTTCTCAACAAATGGAGCCAAGGATCATTTCTATTTAAAGGTTTAAGTTGTGGCAGATGTGACAATTATATTATTATAGAAAAACATATCAAGCTAATGTTTCAATTTAAACAATTAACAGAAACCTCTTCTTAGCCTGTAAAGTATAACGCAAAGAGAAATTGGAACAATACATGGTACCAGTTTATTAAAATGCCTATGTAGGCGTTCATCTACAATACAAAGGAATCTAAACAAGAGACTGCAAACCTGAATGCATGCCAGTCCTGTCGCAACATTCCCATATGTGTGGCTATCTTAAGAGATCTTCATGTGGTTGGAGTAAAGATTTGAAAGTCATTTGTAAGCATGTTTACTTGAATGCTGATATTGTGGGAGTTTTCTATATATTTAGCCAAATGTACCCACAGATCTCTTTTTAGATCTTTCTGCAAAAAATAGTAAAATCGTGGTGACATTGTGAGCGAGCTTTGTAACCCACTTTTCTTTTCCGACGGAGGTCTCTTTATAGTGTAGACAAAACATATACTGACCTTTTATCTTTATCAGCAGCCTGAGTAACCATCTGGTTCATTATAATGGATAAAAGCACTCAGATATTTTCAAAGCATGCTTAATCCTCAGTTGTCCTTATGCTTCTGTCCAGTGGAAATTTTCATGGCATGGAGAGCATGACCAATGCAGCATTAAACACAAGTCAAGCTGTGGCCATGTTGGTGAGCTTCTCTGAAACAGGTTTGGAAACTGGATCCTAGAACCGCAGTATTTATCTCTGCAACGTGGCCAACCTCAGACCACCTTCACCCTGAGGCGAAGTCCCTGTGGATCACGTTTATTTAGCTCAGCCAAGATGTATGTAAATGCATAGTGAATTTCTAGTCTGATCCAGCAGTTTTCTTTTATGGGAGGGATGAATAATCTGCAGACCAACTCCTCCATTCCTCCACTTGCACCGCTTGCCTTTGGATATTAGTACAGAACATTGATGGGAAAATTTCCCACCACTTTCAGGTAAAAAAGTGAGAAAAGGAAGTGATGGATGGATGCATTGATGGAGGGAGGGAAGGAGGGATGGGAAGCAGGAAGGAAAGAGATGGGAGGGAGGAAAGAAGGAAGGGAGGGAGGAAGGGAGTGGAAGAAAAGATGGGAAGAAGGAAGGAAGAGATGGGAAGAAGGAAGGAATGAGATGAAAGATAGAATGGAGGAAATAACTAGGAACTTAGCCCCATCCACATATGACAAGTTCCTACACATTTTGCTTAACCCCTCATCTCTGTGACCCGCTCATTACCCATCTCTGCCTCATCAATGATAAACAAGACCAAACTAATGTTGGACTGAAAAGATCACAAGAGAAAAGCAGAACTGGCTGAGTAGACATGGATATGAGTCAGGCAGTTACGTGTTGTTTCTTAAAAATAAAAAAATCCTGCTCATCTCACAAAATAAAATTCTTTACAAGCTGTGCCAAAGAATTAAACATTGACAAAGCAGGACAAAATAAACATATGTCTATATCTGTATCTCCCTGCTTGAAAGATAACAATGTTTGGGGATTTGTTAATTGAGACAGACTTTGGCGAAATAAAAAAAACTATCAGAGAAAGCAGCTTTTCTTTTTTTTTCTTGTATTTTTTTTGTCCCTGCAGAAAGTTTATGTGCATAATGGCAATGCTGGGTCTATGTTTACTTTTTTAGAGATGCCACTTAGAAAAGGAAGGTGCCTCTTTGCTAGTGAGTTATTCCATGTATGTAGATAAGGATATGCACAGCTCATCATTTTTAATGGAAAACGAGAGGTGTGATTTTTATCTAAAAGCAGCAAAACAAGGAACATGGTCAAGGGAAAAAATATACAAGCGCAACACTAAGAAGAGGTGCAAGAACTATACAGACAAATGTACAGCAAAAGAAGGTAAATTATTTGAGGTGTTTTACACTCAAGATATCATTGGCAGCCTTAAGGAACTGAGCAAGGGATTGTTGCTTTTCGTGTGTGTATTTAGCTTTTTTTCACCTTGAATAAATCAATTTTACAATGATTCTAATCTGTGGGGAAAACTACCCCGATCCTATCTAACCATCAGCAATGTGGCAAAATAAATAGTCCACTATTTGGTTAATGGGCATGTCAGAAATTTTATTATGGGCACACTTACAAAATGGCTGCCATGGTTTAGCGCAGCTAATTACAACCATTTTTCAATAATAAGCATTTGTAGCATCACAGCCACATCCAATTTATCATTTCCACGATTTTTCTGAGCAGGGGGACATATTTCCAAAAGGTCTGGGGCCTCCCTTGCTTCATTTTTTGAGGAAGGCCTACAGGATGGTTATATGAAGTCTTCTTCCTAATGTTATTACCATTGGTAGGACTCCAACCGAAGCATCACTCCACCTGTCATAGAAGGCATTGTATACCTACTGCCAGGTATTAATAAGAGGCCACTCCTCTGGAAAACAGACCCTTTTACAGCCGTTTCACTGAAGTACGGATACTGCTAAGTGAAGACAATTCCTCCACTTTATCTGCCTTTGGGATATAAGGTCCTCTTCTGCCTTCAAAACCCTTGACCATTTTCTTAATCCTGGAAAGGGGCCCTTACAAGGTGCCACCCAGCAGGGCCAGCTGAATCCAGGGTGTTTTTTTTAAAAGAGGTGTTACTCCTCCATCACTCTCCCTTTGTCCTGGCTTGTGGCAGGGAGAGCCTGTTTTCCCAAACTTTGGGCCCAGGATGGCAGGTTTAGGATGGTTATATAAGGTATTCAGAAATATTCTATGTTTTAACAGCAGCAAAGATTATCTTCGTACAATATTGGAAAAATGAAGAAACACCTCAAGATGAAGATATTAGACTGTGCAGAAATGGACAGATTTACATTTAAAATCAAACAGAAAGAAGACACAGAATATTATCAAACTTGGAATTTATTTTACCAGTAGTTGGAAAAAATGGGTGGAGAGTAAGAATGGCATTTGTATTGTTAAGCAAATTAAATACACAGACAACATGATGTTTATTAAGCACTAAGGAATGTAATTAATAGAAAATTAATAACATTTATTTTAAAAAAGAAAGAAATATTCTTGGGAATATTTATTGAATGCTAGTTCCCCATTTATGTCATGCTGTTGTCATTCAGGAATTATCATTTACCTCTCAAGGCCTTCCATAATTTGTCTAGTCCACTTTTAAAGCTGTCACAATTCATGGCCACTACCACATCCGGGGGCATCAAATTCAATAAGATGAAGAAACCTTTCCTTTTATCAGCCCTCAATCTTCTGATCTTGATTACAGTGAGAGTTGGGGGTGGGGATATCTCTCTGTTCTCATTTTCCATTCTGTGCCTGATTATATGTACCTCTAGCATTTTCCCTCTAGCATTTCCCTCCTGCTCTGATTTTTCTCGAAGCGAAAAGAGCGCTAAATGCTGTCACTTTCTTTCTGAAGGAATTGTTCTCACCTCTTATCATTGTGACTGCCCTTTTCTGCATCTCCTTTTTTTTTGTTTGCAAGAATTAGGACTGAGTGTCATCTGCTATTTAGGATTTGGCAGGATAGCATTAAAGTTGCGTTACTAACAATGGTCCTGTTTACAAGTGGAATTTGCCTTGAGGCTCCTGGGAGGTCAGGAAGCTTTGATTACTCACATATATTCCTTGGAACTTCCTGAAAGAGGTCATTTTTCTCTATATCTTGCTTTCAAGTGCTTCCCCATCATTGCCCATCATAATGGTCAACCACAGGTTATAATAGCAGTAGCACTTAGACTTATATACTGCTTCATAGTGCTTTACAGTATTCTGTAAGGGGTTTACAAAATCAGCATATTACCGCCAACAATCTGGGTCCGCTTTTGATAACCTCGGAAGGATGGAAGCTGAGTCAACCTTAAGCTGGTCAGAACTGAACTCCTGGCAGTGGGCAGAGTCAGCCTGCAATACTGCATTGTAACCACTGTGTCACCATGGCACCACCATCTTGCTGTATGCTTTTTAATCTTGGTAATTTAAAAATAGGTGGACTTCAACTCCCAGAATTCCCCAGACAGCCATGTTGGCTGTTAGATCTTTTAAGAACCAAAACATTGAAGCTAATAAGGGCATGTGTTCAAAACAGCTTTTCTTATTGGTAGCTGTTGTTTTCCTTATTCCCTCACTCATACTTTTCACAATAGTCTATTCATATGATGACTCTAAAGAGAGTTTAGCCAGCCACTCTCTTCCTCCATGTTAAATGCTGGAATATATGTAATGCTAAGCTGAACATTTCCAAGCATTGTCTTCTGACGTAAATTCTCAATCAATTGGATAAAAGCAAATTTGCTGCTGAAATATCTTGCAAAGGAGAACAGAATCTGGACAAATTCTCATGGGTGGAGTGTGCTGTTCTTGCCCTTGTTTAGTTAGGAGGTGGCCAAGGGTGTGTGTGAATGTCCTGTCTTTCATTACAGAATCATCTTCCCAACCATCAGTAGCCTCCCTAGTTTCTTGGCTTCCATTAATTCCCAAGATTAACTTTCAGGAGAGAATTTATTGTGCTTTTACAGATTGGGGAACTTTGGAGTGACAGAAAGATACAGAACAGGGAAAAAATGACTTCCATCACCGAACTCTTTAAGAAGGAAAAAAGCTAAAACCCAGCCAAGGGAAATTCAAAACAAATTCTCAACTACCCTGATAATAAGATAAGAAACAGGGTGTCTTTTTTCCACAACTGAAGAAAACATTTGAGAAGCAGCAAAGGATTTTGATTTTTAAAACATTCACAAGCGATATATTTCAAGACATTGAGAGCCGTTCCTCAATTGTGTTAAGATCACTGTTTAAATATCCTGTTGCAAGATCTTTCTTCTGCCATGTTCCTGGGTTGTTACCTCCATCTTATGAGGCAGCCCTTCAGCCAAAAACAGTGATGGTTTCAGGGTATGCCAAAGAGCTTTCAAGACTAGCTTCAAGTAACTTGCAAAAGCAGGATCAGCTCTGTGCCATTTCATTACCAATATAAGACCTCCCTTAACTTCTGATTGAAAAACTCTCCACCATTGGTGGTGAGTCTGGCAATGAAGCTTCTGCTGTGTCCAGTGATCTTGTGGAAGAGTTTTGAAAAAAAGCACTAAGTACTATAGGGTAAGAGAATACAGTTCTTTCCAAATCCTGCACTTCCATAAGCCTGCTAAATCACTCTTTATGCTTTCACTACTAGGATGCTTGAAGTTAAAAACATTCCTTTCCTTTCCTTTTCTCTTTTCTCCTCTCCTCTCCCCTCCCCTCCCCTCCCCTCCCCTCTCCTCTCCTCTCCTCCTACCCTCAGCCTCACCCTTGCTCCCACCCTTGCCCTCTCCTTTGGTTCAGTAATGTATTCTCTTCCCCTCCATCAATGAACTGTAATAGTGGGCAATTACTGTCTTCATCCAACCTTCTGGATTATTGAATATTAATAAAATTACAGTCTTATTGAATAACGCAATTATTTGTGATGATGAAATGGTAACGCTTTGCAAGTATGCACTTTCCCACAATCATGGTCATAGCTTTTGTTGAAAGTGCCTGCTTGCAAAGTGTTGCCATTTCACAATTTATTGGAATAGTCAAATGCAGCCAAGCAATGCCAATGTGGTTTATATTTTTTTACATTTGAATTTTCCTCATTTAGTTTCCCATCACTACAACCTCACAATATTTTTTGTAAACCACCATCACAAATATTAGTTGAATGAAAATTGTGATTGATACCTGTGCAATTTATTTTATTTTAATTTTGCATGAGGGTAAAAGAACTTTTGTTACTTCATGATCAGAGAGTTGGACAAAGACAGCAATTTAACATTATTTTCACTCTCCTACTGTTCAACCGGAAGGAAAGAGGGCAGCAATATTGGTTCACAAGTGTTCTCTATGTTTCAAGGTTATCAGAAGTGAAGACAATAGCTTCAGAGGTTTGTTTTTTTTGCAAAGAACTAGAGAGAACAAACGCTATGATGCAGAGGTGCTTTCTGCTTCTTATGCTTTACGTCTCATTTGTCAGCTAAAAGATTAAAAAAATAGCATATGATATACGTAGGTATGCAACAAATATACAGTATATGATTAGAGATACTGTTCCTTGTGATTAATTGCCATCTCTCTTCACCTTGGTGTAACTAGGCTGCATGGTTTATGAAAAACTTGGAGAACAACTTTTTGGCACTCCAGGAAAGTTGATTGTTTTTGGATCTACGTCTCTTCAGAACACTGGAGGTAAATAAAGTCTAAAGAAGCAGGAAAAATAAATAATTCATTCAGTAGGTCTACTTAAGCATTTCATACTGGGAAGCTGCATTGGCTCTTTGAATCATTTGGAGAACTGCAGAAGGAGCCAATGAGCCATAGCTATTCACATACGTACCCATTTACCATCTTTCCCATGTATACCATTCCTTTTCTTGCACATACACATAAAAATGCAGTGGGAAAGTCCACAGAGAGAAAGGGATTGGGTTTTTAAATTTTACTTAAAACAAACTACATTTGGAGCAGAAACATTTGCAGGCACACTAAGCCATAAGTTGCTTTAGCTATTGATTAATAGCTGATTTTAAAACAGCTGGTGAAACTATATTAAATTATAGTTTGAAATGGCTTTAATACTATATCTTTTTCTGCAGGTAATTAACTGTGGATGTACTATGAGAATTATACCGTGTTTCTCAGAAAATAAGACTGGGT
>JANHFL010001380.1:252039-263987 GCA_032468155.1 Oxyrhabdium leporinum
CCAGCCAGCACTGGCTGGGGAATTCTGGGAGTTGAAGTCCTCCAGGCTTAAAGTGGCCAACGTTGGAGACCCCTGGTTTAATATATTTCATGTACATATTTGCCAACACTAAATTTTGTACCAGCACTGTTTTTCATCATATTTTTTTTTTATAAACGCTACTGAAACTTTTGCAAAGAACACAAAAACTAACGCAAATTAAAAAGCCTAAAGACAGAAAAAAAATCAAAAGTGCAGAAAGAAAGAATAAAAAGAAAGAAACAACTTTCAATTTCCTTTGCAGCAAATCTAGGTACAATTACAAAATAATTCCTTATTCTATTGTTGCAAAGAAAAAAAAGCCTCGCTTTTCTCTATCCTTTTTTTCTAATCATCAAAACTACAAATCATGAATGCATATTTTTTTTTCTATTTCAGGCAAAAAAAGTCTATAAGGGGAGCTAGCCATAAAGGTAGTTATTATTGTTGTTGTTGTTTTAATCTGATCAAATAAATTAATTTATCCATCAGATTGATGCAGTGGTTAAGGGTACTGGCCTAGAAACCAGGAGACTGTGAGTTCTAGCCTGCCTGGAGGGCTGTAGACCAGTCACTCTCTCTCAGCCTAACTTACTTTACAGGAGTGTTGTTGACAGGTAGATAGGAGAAGAAAGAAACATTATGTGTGTTTGCCACTTGAGATGCTTATGAAATAAAAAAGGCAAGATAGAAGTCTAATAAATAAATCTACGCAAGTTTCATTATAACCAACTATTGTGCTTTCTTCATAACTTTCATGGCCATTGTGTTGTCTTCAAGTCATTTCCAGAAAGCTTTGACCCACTGTGGGATCAGCGCAAGACCCAACTGTTCTAAGGATATAGTTGGGGAACCAAGTTCGTTTATTTCTCACTTTGGTTTTGTTTATTGGACACTGCAATTAATCGATTTTGAATTTTACCTTTCCTTTGAAATTGCACAATCTCCTGCTTTGGCTCAGCCAGCCCGGATTTCCAAAAGGAAGAAAGAAAAAGGGGTAGTGAAGATCTCCAAGGAGAGCACACAGGACTTTCCGAGAGAGTGAGAAGAGACACAGAGACGGGGAGCGAGAGAGTGCGAGATACACACACACACACACACACAGATACAGAGAGAGGGAGGAGAGGGGGGAGAGAGGGAGAGAGAGAAAGAAAGAGATATGAGAGAGGGAAGGAGAGAGGCAGAAAGAGAGATGGGGAGAGGGAGGGAGAAAGAGAGAGATGAGAGGGAGGGAAGGAAGAAAGGAGAGGGAGAGAGAGGCAGAGAGAGAGAGAGAGAGAGAGAGAGAGACCTTAGAAAACACAGAGAGCCACAAAACCTGGGTAGGTGTGACTGGGGGGTGTCATGTGACTCAGTGGAAGGGACATCAAGTTGGCCACGCCCACCTAGGTTTTGTGGTTCCCGATGTTTGGAGAAACAGGTCCAAATGGCTCTTTGAGTGGTTAAGATTGTCACAGTCACAGTCAGGCTTCTTTCTCCCCATTCTCTCCAGAGGTGCAGAGTCCTGCTCTTGGAACTTCTCTCTTTCTGTGTATATTGTTTATAATTTTCTTCACTCCCCAATTCTAACTAAGGTTGACTCAGTCTTCCATCCTTCTGAGGTGGGTAAAATAAGGACCCACATTATTTGGGGCAATATATTGACTCTGTAAACTGCTTAGAGAGGGCTGTAAAAGCACTGTGAAGTGGTATATAAGTCTAAGTGCTGTTGTTATTGTTATTGTAGAAAAATGACCACAGCTTTAGGATATATTCTTATTGCTGAAAACCATAATTTGTTATATCCAAGAAAGGGGAGTGAGTCTCCTTACAAAGATAAGAACTGGGCTGGCATTATATATTTGTGACTTCAAAACCTATAATATTTCAGGAGTCAGGGCCCAGATTAGATGATGTTCTTTGCATTCTCCTGCTGATCATCTGGAAGGAGAGTAGGTGAACACTGATTGACTTTTCTCTGAGAACTAGACTTGAAAACAGGTGTAAAATGCTCCAATCATGTTCATGTCAAGAGAGACCTGCAATCCGGCATAGAGTGTTAATTTAAATATAACTCAAATTTTCTTCTCCATCCCTTCCTTTAACTTGGAAAAACCTTCTGCAGTCTCACATTAAACCTACATAGGACAAATAGGCAGAAGACTGGCAGAACACATCCATGAACACCAACTAGCAGTCAAAAGACGTGATGAAAACTCTTTAATTTTACAACTTACAGACAAACTTAACCACAATTACAACTGGGAACCTGTGACCATCCTAGACCAAGTGTCTGTGGAGATTCTCAGTCATCCAGGTCATGGTTGCCCCAAAGGTGCTTTTTTTCAAGAGGCAACTAGACTTTCTGGTTTCTCTTTGAAAATGTTTCGCTTCTCAGCTCAGAGCTGAAGAAACTTCTTGGATGAGAAGTGAAATGTTTTCAAAGAAAAAACAGAAAGTCCAGTTGCCTCTTGAAAAAAAGCACCTTTGGGGCATCCTAGACCAAGCCAAATCCAAGAATGCCAGGGAATTTCTAGAAGCCTGGCACTCTGAAAAATAGCCATCTATAGATACATACACATAAGCAAATTACATAAACAGTATGGAAAAAAAATAAAAAACAATAAAATCAAAAAGTCAAAAAGGGAACAAAAAGACTGAAACAGCTCCCCACCAGCAATCAGAACCCAGATAAGGATAGATTAACTCCAAGATTAACATCAGACCAACAATCAAGTAAAACAATACTCCAGTCAAGGAATTGCTAAACAAGCCAACAGTAAATAACCAAACCAATGAACCAAAGACCAGCCCACACCAACACTGACAGGGCAAGGCACTAGAATATAAACTGACAGCAAGCCCCACTCCTTACTAGCACTGATGATGTTACCTAGTTTGGGTAATAACTGAAACATCTGCAAGAAAACAACAAGTTCAGAGAGCACTGAGGACCCCTCTTTTCAACCCTGAGCTACAAATATTCTCCTTTATTGGTACATTAAATCGTCCACCCTCCCTTACAAGACATGTACAGAAAGAAATTAGGTTAGCAATATTTACGTGGAAATGTTGTTCTTTGGAAAATGCTGGAATCTGTACGGGTGGGAGCAGAAGGGACAAGCAACCTATTGTAGTTCACAATGTCATCATGCAAATGTGTTGTAACCAACACAAATTACATAAGATGTATCATTTGCATGAAGATGTCATGACACACGCAACATCATTGTGGTGTCTAGTAAACATTTATGAACAGAAAATCAAAGTTTCTTTACATGGTGGAAAGTAAAACATTTCAAAGTGAAGTGGTGATGTTCAGTTCTATCTTCTATCCTCTAGGGATTCATGCCCCTAAGAATCAAGCATCTGGTGTCCTTGGACCATAGAAGCATTCCAAGCAGCCATTCCAATTTCTCACAATGCCCAATAAAGCCTCAAGGCCTTGTAGAAAGTCAAAATAGATGCAAGAGGCAGCTCCCTTGGCCAAGAAAAAGAAGGAAAGAACAATGTGAAACAAGGATCAGCTAAGCCACCGAGTGACAGCCTAAAGAGGCTACAGGCTGATAAAATCTCTCTGTAACTTCATCTCATGGTTATGTAACCTGTTTTGATTCACGAGAAGTTTGGGCGGTATGGAAAGATTGCAATAACAAGGAATAGGTTTGATTGGTTTGGTTTAGTATACTGGGTGACTTTAGCTATTTATCTGCATTTGGTAAACTATTGTTCATCACAAAGCATGTTGTTTAAAGTCACTGAGCTGTGATTTCCTACCCTGCCCCCCCCCAAAAAAAACACCTAGTTTTAAAAAAAACATGGTCTTCCATATTGTACAAATCCAGCTATTAAATGAAGATCTGAGCTCTTTCATTGTAGCTTTTCATTTTGTACACATTTTATACCTGTATATACATTTTATACCTGTACAAGTTGCAATTATTTAAAGCACGGATGTTCAACCTTGGCAACTTTAAGACCTGAAATAAAGATGGTTTAAAAAATATTTCTGGTTTACAATTCTTTCCTCCTTGGCAATGGTTTGATGTTCTGTATAAACCATGATTCCTCATGGGTGGTTTCCCCGTACTCATTTGCATCCTGCTTTTATGAAAGAAGAAGAACCTATATCGTATAATGGATAAATGGAATCATATATTTATCTTGATATGTCTCTACTTTTTCTGCTATCAAGAGGTGTTTTGGCATGCTGGGCTTGTTTGAACGGTTTTACTTTAGAGTTCAGGCAATTTTATCTATCACTATATCACTTTGGCTACCTATAGACTACTTCTACATCCTGCCAGGCAAAGCTATTAACTGCCAGGACCAATATTCTCTTTCCACTCTCTCATCAAAGACACAGGTTGCTTGTTATGAGTCAGTCCCTCCTGCTATGCCACACATTCCTCTTCATGCCTGTTAGCCTTAATGACGGGTCACAGCATGGAGAAGAGCTACGGCATGAAATGAAAGGGAGATTTCCCAAAGTATTGAGAAGGAAAGCTCTCTTCCACCTATTTCTTCACTCCTTCTCTGCCTCATGATCTTTCAGTTGGGCTATTTATGTATGTATTTGGACATCGGTTTAGCACTCTTTCAAAAGAGCACTAGAAACATGTTAAGAAGTAGCTTGAGAAGTTACATATACAGAATATTTTCATGCCTGAAAACTATTCATTGGACATTCTAACAATGTCCAAATAATAGTTTTCTAGCTAAACCAATCGTTCAACACTCACTTAGCCCCGCCCTACCCCACAATAAAGGAGCATGATTGGTTAGCAGGAGATGCTTGGTGAAGAAACAAAGCCACGTGAATCTATTAATCACCTACTTTGACTTATCCTACACTAGCACTGTAAGAGGAGATTGGAATTCAGCAATGAGCAATCTTTTCTGCTGGTTTACAGACTATGGAGTAAAGGACTTTAACACAGCTTTCCGACTGTGGAAAGGAGAGAAATCATCCTTTTATTTCTTGGCAGCTTAACATTTGGGAGGGGGAAATAGTTGAAAACATTTGATAATCTTGGAATGGGTGGGCCTTAAATTTCCAGCACATTTCCTCCCTGTGTTTTGTAGGATTACTACATGCTTTTCAGATAAAAATAAGCCTCTCAGAGAATGAACATGTTTATTTTAAGAATTAAATGACTGTAAACGTGCCTTTGAAAATCACCTGTGTGAGCAGAAGGATTGTTTTCCTAACTGTGCTGTACTCTTTTGATCTTCTCATATTCCTTGTTCAGCAAACCCTTCTCAGCCATCATGGTCCAAGAAGGTGTCAAGGATATTGAAAATGGAGATAAAAATGAAACCAGAACTTTTTCTTTTGGGCCTAATGGAAAAAGAACTGGAGAGAAAAAAAAATGGAACTTTGTTATGATATATGTTGGCAGCAGCAAGACTATTGTATGCACAAAAATGGAAGGACACTTTGATTCCTACTATGTATGAATGGTTCCAGAAGTTGATGGAGTTGGCTGAAATGGCAAAATTGACTACTTTGCTTAAGGAAAAGAACATAAGTACTCTTGTTTACACGTGGAGACTGCTTCTGAACTTCGTGCTTGATGTGGAAAATAATGAAAGTCTGATTTTGGGTTTCACCAAGGAGATTGATAGATCTTTACAGAAATGGCTTGTGAAAAAGCAAAAAAAAGTTGTGATTTGATGTTAATGCCTTATTTTACTGTAACAGAGAGAGTCTTAATACTTCTTTTTCTTTCTTTTTGCTTATCTTTCCTCACTTCTCTTCCCCCTTTTCCCTCCTACTGCTTTTCTATTTACTTTTGTATTTTATATTTTACAATATTTTATAACTCAATAAAAACGTTGAACTAAAAAGAAGGTGCCAAGGATAGAAAAAGACTCGAAAGACATAGGTAATCTATCCCGCTGTCCCGTCTGCCAACTTGTTTCAATGGACTTGCCCTACCTCTTTCTAGAGTTGCAGCCCTCCTGGTGGAATTAAAGGCATTTCTACCTTGTGTGACATCAGGGTAGTTCAGCCAATGAATCTCAAAGAAGAACTGCAGAGTCCTCCTATTCTACAGCTTACAGATGTATATTTGAAGAGAAGCAGGAACCCTGATATGAAGAGGCCAGTTTGGCCGGGGTGGTATGAGCAGCAGCTTGTCTCTGAGGGCAGAGTTCTTCTATGCAGTGATGCCTTGCAGTCAAGACCTAACCAAGTAGCAATGAACCCTCTTCCAAGTCTGGCTTTTGATTCACCAATATTGGTTTATCTCTTAATTGGCAGGCAGGCAGGCAGGCAGGCCCATAAATGGCAGGCTTTCTTTTCATTTTCCTCCGCTTTAGATTCCGACAGCTACAATTAGTGCAAACATTATCCCTCTCCCCTTGCTGGTAATTCCTTTAATCAGTAGGTAAGATGTTTTGCAACTGTCTTAGCCACAATCAGTAAGCAAATAAGAACTTAAGCTACATAGTTATTATGGGGTTTCCAGGCTGCTGCTTTGCTGGAGTGCGTTTAATGGGGAAGAGATCCACTTCATCAAGACGCTGCTAACTTAGTGCCCATCCCTGATCACAACTCCAGAATGGCCTCGCCTGGGTCCAGAAGCTAAGCAGCCTTGACTGGATGGAAGAAGTTGGGTGGAAAACCAGAACCGGAGGCCAAACTGGGAAGTTGGGGGAAAAAAAAAAATTCATGAGAAGGCAAAGGCAAACCAGTGGTGTCCAGTTGCTAAATAACAACATAAGCAACGATATGAAATCCCCATTGGTTAAGTTCAGTGATGGAGCAGCGGAGATGCCAAGAGTCACGGTTTTAATTAAAAGAATGAAATTATCCAGTTTTGTTTCCACTTGGTAACTGCTTTCTGCTCAAAACTGGGGGGGGGGGGAGAAATGGAAACTTGGTTTTTAGGTTTTGATGATTAGAATGGTTTTGTAATTATAGAAATGTGAAATGTAAAGCAAAAGCTTGATGTTGTGTTATTTTTGTAATCTACTGCGCCGAAGAAAGTCAGAAGTCGTTACATTTTTCCCCTCTTTTTATAGTTTTCTGTCTCCTTATTCTTCTTTTGTTTCTTCTATATTTTTATTTTATGATGAAACTCAGTAAAAAAAAAATTTTTTAAAGGAGTCAAGTTCCGCTTAAAAGAGTCTTAACCCTTTTATAATCCTCCCTCCAAATACCTAACCATTGGCCATGACGATGAAGCTAGTGGAAAACTCAACGTGGGGGTGAGTTGCTACGGAAGATGTTTTTCTACAACCAACCTGATAGTTCAGATCAGTTCTTTGGACTGTACTCTAATGTCCTTTAGTCAAAATGAATGTAACCATGATGAGTTGGGATGATGGGAATTATAGTTCAATAGTTTGGCAAACTCCAGGGAAAATTAGGTTTCCTCTTTCTTTAGTGGGTAGCTCCCAAAAACTAGGAAGTGATCAATATGAAGCTGCAGCCTTTTGAACAGAAATATCACAACTCTTTTAAGGTAATTCGTAGCCTTTTTTAATCTTGCTACATCCATGTGTGAGTATATATAGTTTTTTGTTTGCATACTACTTGGGTATAATAGTTCTTGGCATAGGATGAAATACTTCTTGTTCACTGAGTATAGTACCAGAATAATGTTCATAAGATATCATTAAAAAAAATAGGTCATTCCAATAGCTGATTCTCATCAGTGCTGCCCTGCCAGAGAAGGAAAGGGAGAAGGAGAGGAAGAGGAAGAGAGGGGAGGGAGGGGGGAGGGAGAAAGAGGGAACAGGAGAGGGAGAGGGAGTAGTAAAAAGAAAAGGAGAGGGAGAAGGGGAAGGATGGAAGCCTGACAATATTAATTCACTCAAAAGGCATAGCTCTTCTCGTAAGCTGACTGCAAACAATTGAATAAAGGGGTAAGGGTGACATTTAATTAGATATCAGTGGAATCTCAGAGGTTAAGTGGGATTAGAAAATAAATCCTAGTAAATCTTCATCCTTTTCGTGGGATTGGCTTGTTTCGGAAGCAGGGATGAGAAAGTAGGAATCTTCCTCAGGGATATGTTTGTTTCTGATGTGACTAAGGAAATGTTTAGATTTCTTTTTCCTGCTCAAGTCCATGAAAGTCCAGTTTTGGTGACATTCAAGCAAAGTTACAAGTAACGTTTCTTTCAGGCTGAGCAAAATTCCTTATAACTTGGACATGAAGTTTTTCTCGGTACGAAAGACTGTCTGGCTTTGGGGATTTTTTGTTTTGTTTTTGGACTTCCCATCAAATAGTAATGAAGCCTGACCCTTGCTTAGCTTTCCAGTCAGCCAGGCAAGTCACTCTGCTGAGGCCACGGAAGGATAGATCTTATATTAACAGCTCAGACATATTACATGTAGCCATTTCAGTTTTTGATAGCATTGCATCAAAATCTGTCTTCACAAATGTTTCCTGAATCTACTGGGCTTTTGCTATTCTATTTTATTCTGAGAATGTCGAAGCATTTCTTCTGCATTGTTGGTTTTGTTTTGAATAAAACAGTATTTGGTAGGTTCGGGTTGCAGGAAGAATCATTGCTTTCATCGCTATGTCCCTCTATCTGTTGGAATCCATCGAGTCTCTGCTGATTTTCCCAAGCTCAGAGAGAGACATCTCCTTCCAAAGTCTTGCTCTGAGACTTGATGGAAGGTTTTCTTTGTACTGCTGCTTATTGTGCAATGAAGGACAAGACATTCATGTATTCCCCCCTGGCTGGTTCATCACAGATTCCATAAATGAGAGTTTCATTGCAGATCCCTTCTTTTCTGAAATAAATGTCAGAAGTATTTTTTCCCCCACCAAACTGAAAGACAACCGGTAGGACAAAATGTAGGAGATATTTTTCTGCACTAACTGTCTAGATTTAGCTGACTATTATTTGACACTGGAAAATAGTTGTAAAACTGTGGTTTCTGGACTCTGTACTTTCAGAAAAAAAGTTACCTCTCTAACAACTAACTCTGAGTTGTCTTCCATATGGTATTCACATAAATTGAAGGCCTTAGGTGTATGGAGATCTGTATAGTTTACTGGACTTCATAGAAATAGGCAACATGATGATCTCAAGATGTGTCACCCTATAACTCCACCCCATCTTTACTATTAACTATTATTGCTGTCATGATTGGGGAATATCTAGGGGATATTAAATTATATACCCTGGCTCCTGACATCATCATCTGTAAATGGAATTCGGTGTTCTTAATACATAAAAATATTGCAAAAAAATTCCTCTAGGAAGGAAACAAAAAGACTGGAACTCATATCTTCCAGATGCTAATATTCAGATAAGCAGGGATTCACACCAGGCAAGCAATTAGACAGAAACCAATACCCTAATCAAAGAATTTCCAAGGAGGAAACCATATCTCCACCAAAACTAGCAGGAGAAGGTACTATCTATAAATAGGCAGCAAGCTCCATCTCACTTGATGATGTTACCCAGCTGGGTAATGGAATGTGCAAGCAAACAATCAATTTCAGAGAGCACCAAGAACTCCACAATTCAATCCTGAACTACAAATGTTCCTTTCCATTGGAATTCCATAGAAATGTAGAAACCATGAACAGACTACCTTTAGAGAAAGTATGCTCATCCTGAATGCCTTCTCACTGCAAAATTCCAATAAGTTAACCAAAGAACTTCAGGATTTTTCAAAAT
Source organism: Oxyrhabdium leporinum (assembly GCA_032468155.1). Classification (NCBI taxonomy): domain Eukaryota; kingdom Metazoa; phylum Chordata; class Lepidosauria; order Squamata; family Cyclocoridae; genus Oxyrhabdium; species Oxyrhabdium leporinum. The sequence goes on from JANHFL010001380.1 coordinate 261,685, forward strand.
ACAGTTGAAATATAACAAGTCCTATGTCAGAAGTCTTCATCTCCAAGTGTTTTCCGGGACTTTAACAATTATATTAGGACATATCACCATCAACTTCCATTTCTCATCTCTCAGTACCCTGAACAGCGTAGTGATATGAGTTGTTCTGAATGTTGTTTTTCTCTGCCTTTGGCCATGTTACTTAGGGCCAATTTTATGTGCGTTCTTCTATTGGAAGACATTTCAGTTAATATTAATATCAAAATTTTTCAGTGTCATCAAATCAACCCCTTAAGAGAGAGCCGAGAGAAGCAGGGAGTGGGTTGGAAGAAGTAGAAAAACAAGAAAAGAACAATAACTTTGAACCGTAGTTATTTGATTAAGGAGAAAATATCTTCTCAGAATTTCAGCAGAAGTATCATTGAGCATACAGGGACACACACATACACAGAGCCAGGCTTAACTTTCCCTTCTTACCATTTTTCATTTTAATTGCAGGCCCCTCTGCAAACATGACTCAAACCTACAAAAAAAGAGAGAAACGTACAACCCAACTGTCTTGTGTGATTTTGATGTACAGGATGTCAGAACCATTATAAATCCCTTTATTTCAGAGCGCTATCTTTTGTGCTGGAAGGCATGCTTGCTATTCATACATCTACGGCTCAGCTGTTCCAGTTTTTAGTTCTGCATAAATGGCCAGTCATTATGTCCAGAGGGTTTTGCCTGTAGCTTTGTATTTGCAGCCTTGAGGCACATGTCTTGATTGCTTAGAGAACTTAAAGCAAATGGCCAAATAACATGAGGTTTTCCACAGCAACGAAGCTATTATGGGACAGAGTTTCTCTATAACACAGCATCCTTCAGAATCTAATCATTATAACTAAGGGTCTAAAGCAGGCTCCCGGGGGAAGGGAAGGGAAATAACAAAATCTGTTTGAGACTCAAAGAAGCTACATAAATAAATTCAGTAACTATCAAGCTGAGCTAATTTTTCAGATGTATGAATCAGGTGCCTTGTCCTTTCCAGCATTCAACTGGAAGGCAATAAAATAGAAATACTAGAACAGGCTTTGCTGGATAATACCAAATCTGTCCCTTCAATGAGTAAAGAGCTTTGTCCAATAACAATTTCCTTCCTAAAGAAGGAAAATATATTTTAAATATTAAGGCAACTTTAGGTCTTTAGTGTGGCATAATTATTGTAATTTATGATGATTGGTCATTGGCGAACTGTATATAATGGTTTAGGTCTACTTGTCTTATCTCTACCCAGATAAAATACAAACCACCAAAAATACCACTTGTTGACTTTTACATCACTAACCACCAATACACCCACCCATATTCTCTCACTTGCAAAATCAGCCCACCAGTCAATCAAATGGAAAGCCCTACAACTTGGCTAATAGGCTGAGTATGAAATTCTAACTAAGAATGGAGCAAATATTAGTAAACATTGAGTACTAGCTTTTGAGTGTGTGTGTGTTGCCTAGAGGCCTGTGTGATTATGTCGGCTCCCTGGGGTTTTGGAGCCCACTGGCCTACGTATACTGAAAAAACCCATGACAATTTCAAATAATGAAGTGTAAATAACTGTGGATGAGGACACAAATGTATATAGTGTTTGTTGAAAAACTTAGGATTTGTGTCCTCATCCAGAGTCACTTCAACTTCATCATTTTACCAATTGTCTTGTTTTATACTTGCCACCAGCATAACTCCACACATTCCTGTAGAAATATATATATATATTCTGTTCTCTTTAAGCATCTGCCACATTCTCCTTCTAAGTTATATTTGGCAGATAGATCTAATTTTCACACAGGATTTGTGCTTCCTCCTCTAAGTAGCTTTCACATGATCTTCATTCAGAGGTAAGATAGCCTTTCTCTTTCTAATAGTTTGAGTGATATGTATATTTTTCTTTCATTTCATGGATAAATAATCTTTGCCATTTAATCATGTTATATTCTAAAATGAAATTTTCATACAACCTGATGGGGCCATAGATATTTATCTCTGCTATCTGGTTTAGTCAACTGAAGCTTCCACAATATACTTATTAGTAAGATAAGGTATACATTAGTTCACCAGCCTTAGTTGCACCAATGGCACCTGCAGCATTCCTTGGTGTTGGTAAGGACATTGCCTTTGTGTCTTCACATATTTCTTGTCAAATCTAGATTAAAGTCCTTTAATGCATGCAAAGTCTAATGGTGGTTTGCAACTATCCAATCAAAACAGGTCAGCAGGCCTGAGAACCACACATGGAGACAAGTGACTGATTTTATTGTATTGTTGCTACCATGCATGGTGGGGTG